>JAUZND010063828.1:0-17856 GCA_034780555.1 Coelogynopora nodosa | reverse complement strand
ACCCTTTCCTTTGTAGGGATAGAAATTTATGACGTATCCAAGAGGCGTACAAGCTGCCCACACCTTATACCCGAAAGACTTAGGTTTTCCTTTCATATATTGTCGTCCAGAATGATGACCATAATACGGTATCATACTCTCGTCAACGCTGACATTTTGTTGCGGTAAATAAAATTGTCTAAACACCTTTGTCGTATATAATCCATCATATACCCAACTTTGTAGAATTTATCATTTTTGTCGATAAGATCGTTATTTGCCAAGTGTAGGTTTGATAAAATCTGCTCAAATCTAGTTCTACTCATAACCTCTTGTATAGTCTCATTACATACATCTCTGGAATTGTCCCAATACATGCAACGACGAGGTAGAGGCATGTACCCACTTATCAATAGAATGGCTAATACATTGTCAAATACGGGTTAATTAAGAAATTTACCCTTGCAATTTTTAAAATAAGTTATGTATGGAACATTTTAATGGTTAAAAAAACTATTAGGGTTTTTTACATAATAATCACACATGATATACAACAGTTTACTAATTCATTATTTTAATTGATGTTTAAAATTTTTTACTTTTTTGTCTATTTTACGTAAACCTCTATAACTTTTTTATTTTTAACTATACATTGCACAATTATGCATACTTCTTAATTAGCATTATGTGATTCGTTATTAAAATTTTTACGAGATTTTAAAACCCACGTTTTTTTTTGTCTGATTTTTCGTGATTTTACCCATTAATACAAATTACACCATGTAACTTATAATGCATGATATTTATAATTTTATTTTAGATAATATTGTTTCATTTATAAGCCTCCAAAAGGCGATCAAGTTTAATGGCGGAGGACACATAAACCACTCACTTTTCTGGAAATGCTTGTGTCCATCCAGCACCAGTCCTACCGGTCATTTGAACAATGACATCAATGCTCGATGGGGGGATTTTGAGTCTTTTTGCAACGAATTTTGCTCAAAAGCCGCGGCGGTACAAGGTTCTGGGTGGTGTTGGTTGGTACAATGTCCCAATGCCAAAACACTACATATTGTCACCACCGCCAACCAAGATCCCGTACAGGCTACAACAGGTTTGATCCCCTTGATGGGCGTGGATGTGTGGGAACATGCATATTATCTACAGTATCAAAATAGACGTCCTGATTACGTCAAGGCCATCTTTAATGTCATCAATTGGAAGTATATATCGGCAAAATATGAAAATATAGTATCCGAAAGTAGGGACAAGTAAAAAATATATATGTAATATAATTAATAATAAAACTGTCTAATATCCTCTAGAATATTGTCGATTATAGTCATTATAGTATTCCTCTTGTTGGTAGTGGTGAGCTGCTTTATTATTATAATATTGGTTTGCAGGTTGAACGTTTTGTCTGCTATTTCGAAAAAATTGAGCGGTTCCTCGTGTATTTTTTATTCGTCCATCGAACTATAAAATTAATTACTTAAATTTAAATTAAAAAATATATACGTCTAGTTTAGGTCTTCGAGATAGTGGTTCTGAATATACATCATTAGAAGGAGCAGGTCTTTTTTCTTCGTGTATCAGTTGATTGATTTTATCCTGTAAAATGGTAACTGATCGCGCAACGTTATTTATGGCCACAATAGGTTTCTGAAGACTTTGAACTAGTAGGTGAGGTGTATCATTTTCGAAACATGCGAATTTACTGGCGTTTTCATCCTATAATAACAAAAAATGAGTGATTCTATTATAATTGTACATTTCAAAAACAAAATTACCTTTGAAACAGCAGATCTCACTGTACCTTTTCCTAATACTGTAATTCTTGTACGTGTATCACGCTGTAGTTGTTGTAAATTAATTCCTCTGGAACCTAGTAGTCTTCCTATGATATTTTTCTAAAATTAAGAAAATTATATTATTTTAAAAAAAATTTAATAATGAAATTTAAAATGTCACATCAGGATAATCCTGTACAGGTAAATACAACTTGGCACTTAAATATTGAGATTCTTCACTATTTCCATATATAACATCCTTTTCTCCGGCATTTAAATCAAATAGTTCTTACAAAAAGCAATTATATTTTAATTTACAATAAAAAATGATAAAAATTACTTTTTTCAATTATGGATACAATCAGAGGAAATTCTTCTCCAAGATTCTTCAGTTCTTGTTTCAATTTTTCAATATATTCGCTACAGTGGGACATTATTGACTTTATAATTAAGTGATTAATAATCACTGCTACTATAAACTTTTAAAATTAATTATGAAAGGAAAATGGTTTTACAAAATTGTATTTTTATCACTGAAAAAATCAAATTAAATTTAAGATGGAGAAAAGTTTATATTTGTGAGATTTTCTATAATAACCATAGATTTTGTAGAAAATTATACTTGACAAAATTTTATAAAATTGATTATGAATTTATGAATAAATTTATGATTCATAATGAACAAGTCGGACACGACCCACGAAAAAGTTGATTATATACCAAATTTCAAAGAGAGCATATCTGTAATGAATTTTTAAAAAAATTTTACAGAAATTTAGAAAGTTTTGTCTTTAATTACTAATAACGAAGGAAATGTATCGGAACAAGAGTTTTTTTTAATTTTTAAAAATGTTTTAATAAATTATATAGAATTAAAAATCACATTTACAGCTTATTCAAACAGATAAATGAAGTAGAAAAAACGCTCGTAAATTATTATTATAATAATTATTATTTTACTGTTAAAAAAATATTTAGCTGTATATAAAAAAACAACAAATGTCGATAAAAACTGAAAGATTGAAATTTTGTAACACTGGAGGCTTGAAAAGTGAAGAGGATTTTGGCAAGATGGTCATGATGGCTGAAGCTCAATTATCCATTTCTAAAATTATCGATACAATCATGTCAGATATGGTTATTAATCTCGACTCAATTATTACAGAGTATATTAGAAATTAAGATAAATTTATTTTTTAAAACCTTCTCATCAATACAAAATTTAAATTACAATACACGGTACATGAGCTTTTAAAAATATTATCGTGTTATGTCTTTCAACTCGATTAAATTTTCTTTTTTTTATTTTTTTTTGGTTTTTTTGACTTTTTGGTTTTATCTCTATTAATGTTAATTATTTTTAAATTAATTTTAAATTACGTTAATCCAAATTCAGTTGGCCAAAGTCCGATACTTGAAAAAGTCCAAGGTCTATTGATGCGTTGATTCATTCTCAACGAAAAGAGATACTTGTGATTAAAAATATTTCTAGCAATTCTATCCTTTTCAATTTTTTCCAGTTTTCTTTTTTGTTCAGAGGCAAATCCTTCTTCTTCTAGCCGCATTTGTCTATTCTAAATAGCATACAATTTATATATAATTGTTTTTGTTTTATACACTTCAAGTATGAAATATATGTTCATTACATGCTTATGTTTAAAGCTATACGTTTACGTTTAATGTGACCTTTTAAGTTAAAATGGTAATTTCTATCATTGAAAGAGTTTTATTTTAGTGGAGACAATAAAATCGCTCATTAGTCTAATTTTTAAATTGGTCAATGTGATTGTTACTATTATAATAATTATTTCTACAAATAACTAGTTATGATTAGAATAACGAATCTTTTGAACATGTTGCATATAATTAACCCCACATAGTTTAATTTATAAATAAATTATATATATTTAAATATATTTTTATAAATAATTTTACCAAACGTTCAGTTTCGTTTTTACGGTGTTGTTCTTTTTCAAGTTTTAACTGTTCTTCCTTTTCTTTTAGATTTTTAATGTCGTCTAGCTTTTGTCTAAAATTTACAGTGGATTTATTTTATTTTTTTAAATAAAACCTTTCTTCATAAACTTGTTTTTGTAAATTATCTTTTGTCACTTGCAAGTAAGTCATCTTTGATGTTGTAGTGTTTATTTGTTCTTTTATATAAGAAATGGCATCTTTAATTTCCTATTATAATATAATTATATAAGTAAATTATTTTTTTAATCAAAAATAATCTTTTTAATTTATTTTCAAATAAGAATATTTACATTTTTATTTTTCATAATTTTGTTAAAATGTTTTTTTTCAATACCAAATGTGTATATTTTAGAATAATACATTTCTATCAAAAAAGAAATATTATCACTGATTTTTAAAATTTGATCAAAATTAATTCACATTATTATTTTTCTTAATTTTAAGTTAAATCATTACCTCATCTTCTAGTTTCCTATAATTTTTCTCTTCAATTTCCTCTTTTATATTGTATGCTGCTTCGTTAATTTCAAATTTTTCAAAAACATCACTATCCGCCTCCATGTCATCAATATCACTAAAATCATCCGTCTCTCTTTCAAATTCATTCCCTTTGTCAAACTCTACCCAACAATTCATTGTTTTTAAAGTGTGAGTAAATTCATATTTGGCATTCATTCTTCGATTTCTTCGCTTTTTTTCAACACTCTGATGACGTATTCGGCGCAATTTTAAATGTTGATCCGATAATGTTTCAATAGTTTCATTCATTAAAATGTTATACTCTTTGATGGCTATATTACAAGAATCAATACTGTCATATGTGTTCTAAAAAAGAAATTTAAAAAATTAAATTTTTTATTTTTTATTTTTTATTTTTAAAAATGTATACGTTTAATGTATAAGTGAGATTTTTGAGTGACTCTTTTATTCGAATATACACCAATTGATATGAATTAATTTTTAATGTTTCTTCGTTTGTATTATTATCCAGAGATTCTTTTTTTTGTACAGTTTTTTCATTTCTCAATTCTTCAATATCATCCAATTCATGAACATGGTGTTGTTTCGAGTATTTTACATGTTTAGCAGCTTGCTTAGCAGAACTTGGTCGATGTTTCCTTCTCACATTTGAGAGCTATATAAATTGATTGAAAACGAATTAATTAATTTAATTTAATTTAATATTATTACCTTTTCCACCATATTCACAATTTGTGAATCACAAACTGATTATTTAATTTAATTTTCAATTCTTTTTCTTTAATTCCACTAGTGCGTTTTATATAAATTTATGAGAAATGTGGCAACAGAAAAAACATCTTTTTTAGAATACTGAAAAATGTATTTTTGTAATAATATTATAATGGCCCGTTTCACTTGTTAACGTGTGTATTGTAATGTAATAATAATTATTATTTGGGGAACAACAGACGAAGCATAAACCGATAGATAAGTTTAGAAACTATGCTTTTAAAATGTAATTTTATTTATGAGATATTAAATACAGCATAATACATTTTATTTATGTTGATTGCACAATAAAGGCATAATTATTTGTGGCTTATATTAGATATCTATCTACCTTTAGATTATATTTATATAGTTTTATTATTTTGTGTTGAATTAGTTCAATTTTTCAATAAAAATAGAATGTTATAATTTAGATTAATTTATTTAGTTTTGTCACTAATTAGACAACAATTACGTTGCAATTGTGTCAACATATGTTGGAATTCAAGTGTACACACGTGTGAAAAATGTTTTAATTTAAAATTATAAAGTTAGTTTCAAAATATCTAATTTCGTAACTTTTAAAGTCACAAAAAAGTGGATTTTGTGGGTTTTTGTGACTTTTTTCTACTTTATCAATCTCTAGAGAATTGAAAGTAATTTATATAAATTTTTTGTAATTTTTGAAATTATTTTTTAACAGTGAACTGCAGTTGTAACTCAAGTTATGACTCTAGTTGTGAGCTATTCTCTGGACGATTGAACAAAGTATACTTTCGTATCCAATTACAGTCCAATTAATGTAATTATTAAAATTTGAAACGTGGATTAATGAATCTATAATTCGTGACAACTGTGATCGGAATTAACCCATTTTAAATGTCGTATAAGTGATTCGACAAAATACCCTATAATCTACCAATTTGAAGAAAATTTGATCGTATTGGTTGGTGAGCTAGATATTAAAATCTTCGTTACGCCAAGACGGAAAATAAATCTTTCTATATAGTCGTGCTCCTAATTTTCTGGTGCATGTGCTCACTCATTGGCCTCAATTTTAGCATATTCCTGGATTAGGTGATTTAATAATCCCAGATAGACGCTAAAAAGAATACAAAACGGGACCATTAGGTTTGCAAACTCATTACTATTCTAAATTTATTCATCAACTACAGGAATGGGTGAATATATCTTGTCATTTTTATTTTCATCACGTTTAACATAAAAACGAGGAATCTCAAAAGTATGCATTGAGAAACTATTGATCATTAAAAGAATAATAAAATTATTTATCTACCCTCAGAGGGTTATCAAGTCAGGTGGCAAATATGGGTTATGTACAAAAAGAATACTTGTTTTTATCGTCGTTGTTTCCAATATTATGAAGCTAGTCCTTTTTGACAAGCTGACAAAATCAAGATTGCGGATTTGTATATTTTTTGCCTTTATATATTGTATGCTCTTTGTCAGTTCAAGGGAAAATATTGATAGAGAAAAGAGTTTAAATTCTGGTGTTTATAGTATCAGTTTCCATTCAGGTATTAATGAGACTCGTGTTTTATTGTTGTTGAAAGAAAAATACAATTTTCGGGTTTTGAGAAAGTTGATGTATCATAATGTTTATCTTATTGAACCTATAGATAAAAGTTTTAAAAAGTTTAATTTTAAGCGAAGAGTGGAATCTAATAAATGTATATTTTTTTAATTTAATAAATTTATATAATTATAATTTAATAGATACTTATCCATGGAAGGCTGAATCTCAACTAAAAAAAGAAATGGACGTTCTTTCGCTGAATCCAGAAGAATACAGTATACGTGTTAAAAAATCTATAATCACGGAATTTACCGACATTATCAACATAAAAAATCTCAGCCATTCTTACATGACCAATGACCCTCTTTTCGATAGTATGTGGTTTCTCGACAAACTCAATATTAAATCAGTCTGGGAAAGAAATGTTACTGGTGAGGGAGTAGTGGTAGCAGTGATTGATGATGGTATAGAATCGGAACACCCAGATTTGAAAAGAAATTATATGAGCCAAGTGGGTTATGATTTTGTCGAAAATGACAATGATGCCACTCCTGATTACGAATCGAGTAGTTCAAATGACCATGGGACCAGATGTGCTGGTATTATTGCAGCGACTGCCAACAACTCAAATTGTATAGTTGGAATAGCCTTCAATGCTAAAATTACGGGTATAAAGTTATTGGGCGATGAAGCCATTTCGGATTTGATGGAAGCTGAGGCATTTAGACATGCTTCTGATGTAATTGATATTTATAGCATAAGTTGGGGTCCTGAGGACGATGGGGCTATTATTGACGGACCCAAGAAAAAAGCATCATATGCATTGAAAAAGGGAACTATAGAGGGACGCCAAGGGAAGGGTTCAATTTTCGTTTGGGCCGCTGGAAATGGAGGAAGTGTAGGAGATGTTTGTTCATGCGATGGATATGTAGTTTCTTTATATACTATAGCAGTCAATGCTGCAACAATTAATGATAACGTGCCTTGGTTTAGTGAGAGGTGTTCATCAATTTTAGGTAAAATATTATTTTAAAATGTTTATTTTAAAAAATTTTAATTGCTTTTAGCTTCAACTCCGTCTAGTGGATCTAGTAATGAGAAAAGCATTTCTTCTACCGACTGGAAAAAGAAATGCACTCAAAACCACTCTGGGACCTCTGCCTCAGCCCCAATGGCGACCGCTATAATAGCTCTCGCATTAAGCGTAAATAAAGAACTGACCTGGCGTTGTGTTCAACATTTAATCGTCATGACTTCAAAAAGGGGCAATTTAAAATCCAACACGTGGCGTAAAAATGGAGTCGGAAGAGAAATTTCAGAAAATTTTGGATATGGACTCATGGATGCCTCGGCAATGGTAAATTTAGCAAAGGTATGGAAGCCAGTTCCTCCTCAAGGGGAATGTGTCGTAGAGTGGAATAAATTGTTGGATGGGTAATTATTTTAACATACATTTTTAATACAAAAATTAATAATTAATGAAAAGAACGATTTTATTGATTTTTAAAAAATTTTTCATAATTTTTACATTTTTTAGGAAAATAACCGATAGAGAGCCAGTTGTCTTCAACCTCTTTTCAACAGGGTGCTTTTTAAATTACAAATATTCGGATGAAAAAGGAGACAAGGTGCTATATTTAGAGCACGTGGTAGGCGAAATTACACTGGCTTCTACGAAAAGAGGCAAGACTCATATAAATTTGATATCTCCAATGGGGACAAACACCACATTATTATACTTTCGTCCAAATGACGTTTCAAAAAACGGTTTTGTTAAATGGCCATTCATGTCTGTTCACTTTTGGGGTGAAAATCCACAAGGAGTGTGGAAATTGATTGTTTACTCTGAAGCACGATCAAGCAAGCTCATTGACTATAAACTTAAGCTTTATGGAACTTTGAAAAAACCAATTATAACATCAAAACATCAAAAACAACAAGAAAATTCTTCCTCCAACCTTCAACCCACCTATATTATGTATATCTTGTATGTATTCATATTAATATATTAAAATGATAATATTATAATATTATAATATTAACAACATGTACCGCATTGATAAGTAACTATAAAGAGCTCTCGAGAGCTATATATATATAATTTATAAATAATAAATGTATATTTTCCCCCATGAGGATACCTTGATATTCATAATATCCTTTAAATAAAATAAAGCCTGTTACTATTAGCTAACCTGTTTATTTAAATTTATAAATTTAATCGTGTCTGTTATTACATGTTAATATAGAAAGATACAGCTGCTCTGAATAATACGTCTTTGAGTAGTAGTGGAGTATCTATAGAATACAATAAAATCAATATCGCACATTTACCGTTGTTTTAAATTATTTATTCTACCAATTTGCAATTTTTGAATTTTAAAAATGCAGAATTCTTTAGGCATAGAAAAGATAAAGTGGACACAATTAAAAAAAAGAATGGTAAATAATTAACATTAATAAAACTGTTAAAATGTTTAGTAGATGAATTTTAAACTATTTTTAGATGCAAGATTTGGAAATGGAAACGGTAACTACTAATTATATTTATAAATAATTATTAATATATCACGGGATGAATCACATTGCAGCTGCCAGTGAACTGCAGTGCAGATTTTTTAAAATAAAATAAAATAACTTTATTTTTCTAGAATTCTGAAAACAGCACGTCGAAAAAACCAATCTCATTTAAATATAACAAAATGAAAAATTTCCATCATGATGATAGAATAAATTCCACCAATGAAGGAAATGTCAAACCGCATCCATGCAATTCGTCCGAGAAGCGAATGTATAGCCAGGTTTGGAAGCACGATAAATTTATAAAGTAACATTAAAAATTACAAATTAAAAAATATATATAGAATTAAATTTTTATTTTATGTAGATGTGATGAAGTAAAATCTCGGATAAAGTCTTCTCTTTGTGATGAATCACCGAAGCCATCTGTACCAATAAACAATGTAAAATTTTATTATTAATTTATTATGAATAATGGTAATTATAATTTAAAAAAATTAGTCTATTGTACCTGATGATAAAATTGTGCCAACTACTGTTGAAAAATGTTGCAAGGATAACAAGAAAGTTGAATTCAGGTCCAACAACCTCATCACTAAAACTAATGAAATCCAGGTGGATTGTGCTGTTACTGTGGAAGAATCGACTGTTAGTAAAAAGGAAAAACGAAAGGAACCTTCAAATTTTAAAAATAAACAAAAATTTCCTAGAAAATATTCAAATAATCCCAACCGATGCGAATTGATACCTAAAGACATGAAAGAACCTACTACAATTATGAGATTTATGTGTGAACAAAAAAAAGAAAAGGACATGAAAAATTCGACTAATGTTGAAAAACCCATAAATGTACCTGATAAAGTGACATCGAACCGAGATTTTGAAATTCCATCTGTTATAAAATATGATTATGATGATGGAAAAATGCTACCAGAAAAGAAGATGGAACCGACTACATTAATGAAACAATTGAGCCAACAGAAAAAAGCACAAGAGGACTTGAAAAAAGAAAATAAAGTTGAAAGCGTTAATAAAGTACGTGATAAAACTGCAGAACACGTTGATACAAAAGTTACAGATTTTACAAAACGCGATTCTGGAAATATCCCAAGAAATTACAATAGGTGTGAAATGCTGCCAGAAAAGAAATTGGAACCCACTATTTTAATGAAGCAATTGAACCAACAGAAAAAAGCACAAGAGGACTTGAAAAATGCAAATATAGTTGAAAAACCGATGAATATACCTGTTAAAACTATACAACACGTCGATACGAAATCCTCTCCTGTTGTAAAAAATGTCAATCGCAGTAGAAAAAATTATTACAGATGTGAAATGATAGAAAAAAAGAAGATGGAACCAACTGCATTAATGAGACAATTGATTGAACAAAAAAGGGCTCTAGAGGATTTGAAAAATGCAACTAAAATTGAAAAAGCGATAGATATAGATGCACCTGATAAAGTCATTGATAACATTGAAACTAAAATTTCACCTATCGAAAAACACGATTCTGGAAATACTTTTAAAAATAATAGATGCGAAATACTACCAGAAAAGAAGATACAACCGACTGCATTAATGAAGCAATTGAGTCATTTCAAGGAGGAAAAAAATACAAAGACGTCCAATCCAATCCATCGTGAAAATAAAAACAACAATTTTTCCAATAGAAATAATCAACATAGACAAGATAACAGTTACTATCAAAATAAACAAAATCACAGTTACAACAACAAGAATAATTATAATAATCGACACAGCCAATCATATGATGATACTCCCAGCAAACGTAATGGACATGATACAACTAAAAATTACAGCCATCATGATCAGAAAAACTTTAATAACCACGAAAAATATCCACAGAAATACCTCGAGGCTTGTAATCACTATAATAACATTCAGAAAGCAGAAGCAGCTCCTAATGAATATTCAGCCATAACTACACAGTACATTGACCATTCTATCGAGGACAGAGGATATAATGTCATGATTATCAACAGCGATGAACCTCTCAAGTTTTATAACCAATCTAATGGACAATCGGGTTACATAACCTACAATTATGTTAATCATTTTGATCAACATGTTGAACCTGTAGAATTGAGACAAAACTACTTTAATAAATTTGATTATCGCAACTTTCATACCAAAGAAGAATTGGCTAGATTGGACATGAAGTATGGATCTAAAAATTCCAAATCCATTCAAGACAAGTTGAACAGTGCTTTATGTAATAATGATGTTAATCAAGAATCTTTAAATGAACCACCACAACAATTACCGGAAGGTATGATTCGTTTCCCTCCACAAGAATCTATTAAACAAATTCCTTTATATCCTTACAATATTAAAAGTCGAGATGGTTCTTTGGATATTGTTTATACGCATTTTTTGAACGAACACGGTTATGTTATGGACATGCAAGAGATTGCAGCCACGGAAAATTTTCAATTCAAAAAAGTGTACACGAAATGTCTTTTTTGTTGCAATTTTACTCCTTACTACAATATGAGTGCTGGGCGAGAATAATTTTATCTGTGTATATTAATAAATAATATTTTATTTTTTTTTTTAATTTTTTTACATATTTTTTATTTCGAAAATGTTCAAAAACTGATCTATATGACAATTTAGCAAGGTAATTTTTATTGTCTTATTAATCAAGTGGGACAATATGTTGAAATTCTACCTTCCAAGTAGTAAACTATTAAAAATTTGGAGCACTAAAAGTAATTATCGGATAAATTCTATAGATTTATTTAAATTTTATATATAAAACCCTACAATTCAAAAGACAATAGATATTCGGTACACTAGTTGTACAATTTGTAAACAAAACACGGAATTGAGTACACCCGCGAGGTCTAAAAGGTTTACTTGGTTGTATTATATAAATTTTTATATATGAATGGGGTAAGTAAATAAAAATTTGTATTACAAGTTATTTGGACAAACTTGTACATTTATTAAATTATTTAGAACATTTTTTTCTCTCGAAATATTCCAATTAATACATGGCGTCAGAAAGTGTCATGTCAGAGTTGATAAAGCACAAGAGTGAGTCAACTATCATAATTATATAATCATTTTATTAATTATAAAATTGTTTATAAATTTTTTTATAAAAATTTTCTTTAGTGGAATCGCGTGATACTCCAGAAAACAGAATAGATATACCACAAATGAGCCAAAATGAATATCAATATAAGGGATACCCTGAACGCGCTTTTTTGAAATCTCGTACACCCATTTTAGCAAAATCGCCAGGAGAAAAGGAGGATTCATTGGAGCCGTTTTATCCATTACAAGGAAAATTAAGTAATAATAATTATAATTAATAATTTTCAATATATAAAAAAATTCTTCATAGACGTTAGACCTAGAAAAAATGTCACTTTTAACAGTAATGTGGAAAAACAAGAAATTAACGTAAACAAGTCTCCAACTATACAAGATTATGAAAGAAATCAAAAAATCAAGGATATTTTGGAAAATCAATTTCAAGTAGAAAATGAAATGAGAAAGTATCGCGAGCAGAAAATGAAACAACTTGGTCAAGTGGAAGCCACGAAAAGAGAGGTTTTTTAATTTACAAGAAATTATAACTATTAATTTTAATTTTATAATAATAATAATTGTTTATTAATAATATTTTAATTATAATTAATTATAATAATTATTTAAATTTTATAGGATTTGAAAATGTTGAAAAAATACAACCCTTGGGGAAAACCTGGTGGAGGCAATTTTAATAAAAAGGATGATTTCAAGAAGCGAAAATTCATGAATATAGATCCAAAAACCAACACTAGTTATTTAATGGACGATTATCTTCAAGTTTAAAAAAAATAAATACAATAAAAATTATTTAATAGGAATATGGCGATTTTCATGAAAATTTCAGTAGACCGGGATGTGGAGCACCGTTGAAAAATACTTTTGGAAATCTGTATTCTGAAATTAAAGAAAATGACGATATTAAGTTTGTTAATGCAAATCACAGTGATAATAAGCAAATTAATTTTGTAGCGCAGAAAATTAATCAACACGAAAAGTCGAATTATTGCAACGTTTTGAGTAATTAAAAATTTTAAATTAAATTTAAATTTAAATTTTCTAGATGCTCAAGTGTATCGCAAAAGTCTTCGAGAACAAAATGAAAAAATTGACAATTTAAAAAAAGAAATTGAAATGGTTCAAAAATTTAAAAATTTTTTCATTATGTTTGTTAACTTTAGTTGCAAAAAAATCCATTTGGAACTTGTAATAATATGACATTCACAACTGATAAAAATAATGATAATGATGTTATTCCTTTTGATCCATGGGGAAAAGGATATGGAAACAAAAATATCGACGAAAAGGGCGATCCAATTAGACGTCGATATTCGTTAGATTTTTCTAGAGATTCAGCTTCAAATGTCCCATTAAATATTATGGAGGGTGAAGGTTAAATATTAAAATATTTAATATAAACAATTTTTTATTTTGTAGAGGTACTAAGACAAGATGAAATTAAAAAAGAGGTACATATTTGAAAATTGAAATATTAATATAAAGTATAATATATTTTTTATAGATGCCAAAACCAGTAATTGATATTGGAAAGGAGACAAATGAAAAAATATCACGTATAATAAATTATAATTATAATATTAATTTTAAATATTTTTTAAATAGAAGTTTCTGGAGGTGGAGGAGCCCCAATTGTATCAGATGATGGAAAAATTGTTTCTAGAATGGAGTGTACTTTGGATACCACTAAAGACGGTAGAAGTAATAATAATAATAATTAATTATAATTTAAAATTTTTTATCCATAGATAAAATTGTGAATGAAAAAATGAACGAAAAAATCAACATTAACCAACAAGATAAAAATTTTGATGCAGAAAGACATAATATATATGATCCTTGGGGAACTCCTGGTGCCGGTGCACCATTAAAGGACGGTTTTAGATTTAAAGGAAAGCTAAATTTTTATGATGTAAGATTCATTATTTTTAAAAAACAATATATTTTATTTAAATCAAAATTGATAAAAAATAAATATAGACTGAAGAAGAACGAATTAAAAAAATTGAACAACTGCAACGTCGTTCTAAAACTATTGGTAAAAAAGTTTAATAAACATTTTTAAATTTTATTTAAAAATTCTAGCCAATGAGATTGAAAATGCAAAAAGACAAAGAATGTATGATAATGATTGTATGCTTCAAGAGGTAAGTTTTAAAATTTAATTCATTAATTTAATTTTTTTATATTGTAGAATGGTGATATTGTAAATCTTATGTCGAAATCTAAAGTAGGAAAACCGAAATTCGACTTAGAAACTGGGTTATTATTATCTCACAATAGAAATACGTCTGATGTGACTAGAGATGTATTTTTTTTAAATTAATTTTAAATTATTTTAAAATTACTTTATTACTTTATTACTTTATTTTAAAAACAGATTATAAACTATAAACCGCGGGATGTGGAAGAAAGTAGAACTTATTATTGTGAATTGGAGCGAGAAGCTGAGGAACGATCGAATAATTTAAAATTAAACAGAGTTAAAAACAATGCCTTGGATGAAAAAGTAACTTTAATTACGTTTTAATTATTTTTTAATGAGAAATACTTGTACTAATTTTCTATATTAGCATCTCAATTATGGAAATTTAGTTTGGGGAAAGCCAGGGGGTTGTATTTTAGATTATTTTTGAAATTTTTTTTATTATAAATTATTTTTTTATTATAATCAAGGGGGAGCACCAAATAAGGACATCAAAAAGAAAAACTTGATGGGCATTCTTAATTCATCAGAAACAAAGTATTATACAGATTATTGGAAAGAGTCTAAGAATTTGAATGAACTTAAAGCGGTAAAGTTCCCTTATTATAATTATATAATAATTTTTTTTTGTTAAAAAAATAATAACAAATTAGAAAAACATTGACGTTGACAGAGAATTGAAAAGGGAGCATTTAAAAATGATTAAGTCGACAGTAGGAAGTAAAAGCGAAAATTATTTTGATCAGCCACTGAATGAGCCAACAAAAATGTATAATAATTATCGAGACGAGAATAAAAGAGATACATTTGTCCAGAAAATACCATATGCTATAAATAACTCTTATATAGAAATTTCAAAATAAAATTAAATCTGTTTTAAAATTTTAAAATTTATTTATAAAGTTATTTTAATTTAAAGTTACGTTTATTTTAAAATTTAAATGAATTTGACATTTTCTACAAAGCCAAAAAGACGTTTTTTGTCAAAGTATGATATTTATATATCTAGTGAAAGTAGCTTCAAATGTGCTTTGAGAAGATGTCAGAAACGGCTAGAGAAGAATAGAGAATATTTGAATATTCATGCGCTAGGTATTTTTTTATTATTTAAAACACATTTTATCATTTATTTCGTGAAATTTATACTTTTTATTCAAACATTTTCAATTTTAAACGCATTTTATCGTTTATTTCGTGAAATTTAAACTTTTTATTAAAATATTTTCAATTATTAGGTCGAGCCATACCAATAGCCATTCGTGTAGCTGATAAATTACGAAAAGATAGTTTTGATTTTATAAAAATTCACATGATGACTACCACTGAATCTGTAATTACGGAAACTATCCCATTCGACATGCCAGATACAACAATAGTGCCTGGAAACTTTAACATTAACAATAAGCGATTATCTGACGATGAAATATTAGACGATTCGAAAAAACAAAAAATTATAGTAAACGAATGTTTTAGTCTGACAACAACTTTAAACCAAAAAAAAGAAAACCTTCTACCAAAATGTCTTATAACTGAATCTAACAAAGCTTCTAAATCCAAACAAATATCAGCCGTGCATTTACGACTTACTGTGAAATATAATCTAGATTCATCTGTAGACAATATTTAAAAATTAAAATTAAATATCCATTAACCTTATTATTAATAAGTTATTGCAATGATTACTTAATGTAACAAATACATAATAAATTATTAATAATACATACGTACGTTTTCTATATTATTTTTAAAACTATTTTATGGTCAATAACTTTCAATAATTTAAACACGTCGATAATTTGACAACTTTCAACACTTTATTTTAAATACCCATTACACATTTATCATTGATTGAGTTATCTGACAATATAATTTGTACTTTAAAGGGAATAATCAATATGTAATTAACGTTTAATATTATTTAATATTTTACTCCATATCGTTTCTGCAAAATTTGCACGTGTTATTTAAATTTTTGGAATAGATATGTTTACATTAAAAAGAAAATTGGTTTTTATTTTAAAAGCTTCAATTTCCAAAGTATAAATGTCAGTTTTTGGCGTAAATTTAAATCAAACCAAGGTTTGTAAAAATTTATATATAAATTATATATTTAAAAATTAAAAATTAAATATATTTTACTAGAGGTTGACAATAACAAAAGATGACACCCTTATTGAAAGTTTCTGGACCAAATTAGTCAACAGAAAAACTGAAATAAAAGAGCCTTATGGATTTGTCAACGTAAGCATTTTATAACGTTATAATTGAGGCTAAAAAGTGCAATTAATATTCCACGCTATATGTAATATCTAATAATAACAAGTTTTGTAAAATATCGATACATTTTAATGATTTTTTAAAGATTCTTAGCATATTCTTTTTAAATAAGAGAGCGTTTGAGTACGTCATCAGTCTTGTATATATTTTTCGAATATTTGTTTCTCAAATGCGCAATTTTTATGTATCTGGAAAACAAAAAGATCCAATGAATAGTTGGGTTGCACCGCTAGAGGTTAAAATTAAAAATATTTAATAATATTATAAAATTTTTTAATTTTTTATAAAATTTATCAATTAATGGACCTCAGGTAATTTGTAAAAATTGATTAAAATATTTCATTGAATGGTTTTTCAAGAAATTATTGTCTCGTAATATTGGCTACATTCGCTAATTAATTCAGTGCAATGTGTAATAGACATTTATAAATTTATAAATAAATATGCCTCATGAATAGTAATTCAATTGTGACTCTGAAAATACATGACTAATTTCAGGTGAATATTAAAAAAATCTATTGATTTGAAATGTATATTTTCTAGTTTTGAAAGTTTTGTAACGAGCTAATAAATTAACATTGTAAAACGATTGACTAACCTCTTCGTTCAGTTTCAAATATTTTCAAAATTTTCATTATATAATCTTCCGTTTAAAAAAGATTTTTAAATTCAGGATACAGCTATAATAATTCCTGTCAAGTATGGATGAAAATGCATTATATCTAGAAAAGGTAATTAAACTTTAAAATTATAAGTCACATGAAAGCTAAAATGTAAAAAATTTTTTTTAGTGAAAATAGCTTAGTTTATCATAAATTTAATATAATCATATGTAGAATTTATGTAGAATCATCATTGATTTATTTTAAAAACAAAAAAATAAATTTATACAAATAAATGTGCCCATTTTAAAAATATTTTGTTTGTTATTCTGTTTGTCCTTGATCCAATTAAAAGTGTCGTAAATATAATTAAAATTGTTAACTTTTGTGATTCAACTAGGAATATAAATTTACCATTGCAATCGATTGTAGCAATTTTTCAAAAATTAATTTCCTTTAAAATTTAATACAGTTTTATAAAAAACACGTTTTCTTCATATTAAAATAATTAAATTTATGGAAGAACCAATGGAAGAACTATTAGTATATTTTAATATTAAAGATTAAAAATTAAAAATATAAATGAAAATGAAAATGAAAATGAAAATGAAAATGAAAATGAAAATGAAAATGAAAATGAAAATGAAAATGAAAATG
>JAUZND010063817.1:0-17856 GCA_034780555.1 Coelogynopora nodosa | reverse complement strand
GATTTTATGGAAAGTTTGACTGATATCCAGATGAGAAAAGAATTTGATCAGCTTAAAATTCATTTATCAAATGTGATCTGGTGGTAATTACGTATGATGTACCACAGAACTGTATTTGTTTACATAATTATGCATGTACAACAGAACTGTAGTTGTTTACATAATTATACATGTTATTTAATTAATTAATTATTTAATATATAATTATAAGCTTGTTCTTTTTTACTAATAAAAGTTCTAACATTATTTGAATAAAAAAACTAACTTTTTTTTGTCGGCCCCTATATAAACGAGCAAATGTATGTTTAAAACACATTTTTGTAAATAAACGCATTAAAAATGTATCCTGTAATACAATAGAATTAAACATAGGTATGAATATAAGTTAACAAAACATTTCAGCATTGTCAGTACATTCAGAATAAAATCATTCAGATCTGTGATTGATTGACCCTTTTAAAAAAAATTGAGGAATATTTATGATGAAAATAAAATCCATTTTTTCTTCTGCAAACTAACTTTATATTGGCATTATACAGTAAGAAATTTAATTTGTACTGATTTTAAAATAAGTTCAGTGTCACAAACTCTTAGGATTAAAATAATCTTAAATAACAAGTTTTCTCTATCCTCATACACTAAACGTTCTACGTATTTTCTCAAGAATAAAAAAAAATTACAAAAAAACGTTAATAATTTTTTAAAAGTGCACTTAGCTATATTATATACCATTAAAAAATATCGATTGTTAAAATTATTATATAAATCAATACGAATTTATGTAAACAAAAAAACTACAAGTCTTCCAATACATAAATTTCCAAAAATAATACAGCCTCGTTTCACCTATTTCACTATATTTAATAAATTAATTGAAATACAAATGTTAATTAACAGGTAAAGGTCATGGATGCCACAAATGGTACCTGCATATTGATAGGAATTAATATGCATATCTTGTAAATGTAATTTCACCTAATCTCATTTCGTATAAGTATTTAAATAACAATTTTGTTAAATTAAAGGTAATTTTAATATAATCATTACATAGTGTGTGAAAAAGGAAAAATATAAAAAACAGAGATAATTTATACTTATTTAGTAAACTTTAATCATTGAAGATTAGATGAAATGATAGGCAGTCATTAGGTAAATCGATACGAAAATCGGTTAAGTATTTAATTCAATGCATCATTTTTCTACAAAATGTGGATTAGGCAAAACAAGAATAGGTGAAATGATATGTAGCCATGCCAACAAGCTCACCTCCTCCACACATCGAGCCGGGCGAGTCGGCCACATGACTTAACATTGCGCCACCCGCTGACGTAAGCACTGACGTCATCACCGGGTTCATAAAGTCGGATCCGCCCAGCACGTCCAACGAGGAGCCGTCAATCCGGGATACCGCTGCTGTGCCATGGGAACCAAACCGACTTTTATTAAGGGCAATACGAGCCGATGCACCGCGAAGATAACGTGACCGTTTCCCTGGAAAGATTAAATAATGAAGGAAAACTAAGGAGTGAACTTTTATACATCAACATCATACGCAAGTACATTTATGATCAGATGTTTAACTGATCATCTATAAATATAAGATAATAAACGAAGCGGTATATTTCAAAACTAGAAACATGAAAATTCAGCACCTGCAAATAAAACAATATTTAGTTAATGTTTTTTTTTAATTATTTGGTAAAATTATGGATTAGAATAAAATTATGGAATAGATTCTGGAAACAAAATATAAGAAGTACTACAAAATTCAAATAAAATTAAACGTTAACTCATCATTACATGAAACATTTAAATAGTAAAATTAAAAGCAATGTAATAACATATTTCTTAATAGAAGTTATAGCAGTAACAAAAAAACATTCAGTTTAGTCGAATTAAATAATACCTAGTAAATATAGAGTAAAATATGTAAGTGTCATTTAAGCAATATATTATAATAAACATGACAATAAATTATTAAAAGTTGATAAATCTATAATAAAAAAATAACTGCATACAAATTGAGACACGGAAAAAATAAAATCTATTTTTAATATTAAACTAATAAGTTGTTCATTTAATAATTTTTAAATATTTTATATTTATATATTATAAAATACTCAAAAACATTAGTGTGAATTATGATTATATGTCTGAGAACTTACTATCAGCTCTTTGTATTGCAGGATGTGACGGTGTTTCTGACTCATGAACACCTACAAAATAAATCGAAGAATATAATAAATGTAATAAATACATTCATATGATTTCTATTCAGATTACTTACTACTCTCAATGCCTTCTGTAATTCCAGCATTATCCGCTTCTAATTCCAGTTTAAACTTAGACAATTCTGCCTCCAATCGTCGCATACATTTCTCATACTATAAACGAATGTTGTAAATGTGTAAGCAATGCCATTGGATATAGATATACAAATTTAACTTACTGTGTCATAAATGTTCTGTGCAATTTCTTTTTTATCTTTTGCATAAGTTAACGCTTTGTCAAACTCCTGCAATAACATAACATTTAAAGTATACGATATTGGAAAGTATTATTAATCTATAATTACTTACATCAATAAGACGGTTGTAATCATTTTCCTGCGCTGATGCCGTCAATGAAGACTGTTTGCACTTCTGGAAAAATGATTCGATTTGACAGTCCAAAGTCTCTATAGTATCTAAAATAACATGATTATAATGAGTTTATTGCAATTTCGCAAAGATAATATAATTATCTGGAAAATACTCACTTTGAGCCTGCAGATCTAGCTGTCGCATTGTTGTTAAACTGTCCTTCCACTCACTTGGAAGATTCTCAATTGCTACAAATGTAGATCACAAAGTCTATTACTATTTACAAAACATAACAATACGAAAGATAATTTCAAATAAAAATAATATAACAATTAATTAATAATTGACATTATACAATTATAAATTTTCATTCAACAAAATCACGGTAGCGTGATAAAGAGATAGATGACATGATTTAAATATAATAAATAAAAACCACATGTCATACAACAATTCCTTTTAAAATGAAACCCAAAATATATTTTATCAAAATACATAAAAAATCAGTATACTAATTCATTAGGGTTCAGAATATCAGTTTTAAATATTTTCACAGTAAACTTATTAAAAAAATTACATTGTTAGATGTTAGCTCATAAAATGTTTTCTGGCATTCCTGCAGCCGAATAAAAAAAACTGATTTGCATGTTTTATACATTAATGGAATTGTTATGGGTCTTAACAGTAGTTTTATTAATTATTTGTTGTTAGTTCAAAAGGAGAAAAAAATTAAGGAAAAACTTGTTTTTTGCTTCTAATCCAATGAAATCACTCAGAAAAAATACTGCTTGTCAAATAAGACCAAAACAGAATTAAACTTTGAATTCAAGTGGATGTGGAAATGAAGTACTGTTTATATATTGTGACCTTTTTGGAAAAGATAATACATTACATGAAAAGCTGAGAATGCACATTATGATGAAACTATGTGAACCACAATTACATAAAGCCACATTAAAATATGGATCATTACACAATTTCCTTTTTTAGTTAAAAAAACTACATCTCTATCAAACCAACAAAAGTCACTCAAATGTTAACCATGTTGGACTGTAGACAATCGGCTCTTGATATATTTTATAATATACCTGACTTGACAATTGCCAATGAATGAGTGATTTATCAAAAGAATACTAGAAGACTGCTGATCCCTGGACAAATGTAAACTGTGCTTCCATTTAGACTTCAATATAGAATCATATCTCAAGTGCATAAATCTGTCCAAACAATTTGTCACAATTATATTTTTTTAATAATTAATAAATAATTATTTTTAAAAATATGAAAATGTATATAAATGGTTAAATAACTATATAGTATACTGTTACATAATTTCAAATAATGTACAAAGGAGTCCCAAGTTGAAACTACATTTTATTCTAATAAATAAGGAAACAACATCATACCCCATACAGGGGTGCAAATGACACTTTCTCATTCAACAGTGGAGAGTATATTTCTTGCTGGACAATTGAATTCAAAAAGCAACTCTCCCAGTTGGAGAGTTGATTTTTTATGGTTAAGGTTTTGAGAATATGGCAGTCTGAACATATACTTAAATTCAACATGCAGTAATGCACTTATCTACAATCCTATACTCTAACCATTTAACTTCATAAAGGTTGTGCACATTTATATGTAATTCTAAACAAATTAATTGTTAGTTCATCAACAGCCTGGGCATATTATACTTACATTTTATATACTTAATTGGCTATGCAAGTTAAACCTAGTGAATTTATATAACCACTACTGACATGCACTTATTGACAAGAATATATTCATCTAGTCCCATAAGGGTTATGTCCATTCATATAACTATATGTTAGTTGACTAACTGATACTTAATCAGTGTTGCTAACAACCCTTATAAAAAAATTATGCAGTACTAAAAAATAAAGCGGCAGAAATTAAACAGAAAACTCTTGGTTTTACCTAATTTAAAATATGACTCAGATTCAGAAATAAAACTTTGTAAAACAGTTATACATAAATCAATTACTATTTCATCTACAGTTTTACATAGTTCATAGCAAAAATACCCAGCAAAATCCCTGATTTTATAAGGTTCCCCAGATTCTGAAAGCAGGATTCCCAGATTTAGATTTTCAATTCTTCAGGTCTTATTTCACAGCAATGCCACAAAATAATACAGATTAGGTCAGTTTTAAATGTTCAAATCAACATGTACACCAAGTTTCAAAATTTTAGTTTGAACAATGTTGAACGTTTGAATGACCTAAACATCAAAGATAATATATTAATTAATATACAATACAATTTGTGAAAGTTTATCTTAATGAACAGTCAAACTGTGGAATATAGCCTGAATAATATGAATATGAATAATGAATTGAGAGACCATATGAAAATGATTTTCCAGGCATGTATAAAAATTCCCTGACATTCCCAGGTCGCTATGGACCATGTTTTACATATATATAATACAAATGATACTTAGATTTTAAGAAAAGATTTGATTGCCAATGATGTTACCAATTGTTAAAGATGTGCAATTTGTGAAACAAATCCACTGAGCTATTAAAATTTAGTGGCGGATTTAAGAGGGGGGGGGGGGGGTCCAAGGAGCCCCCGCCCCGCCAGTTTTCTGTTGAAAATGTTAATTGTTTTTAGAAAATAATTAACCACCTTATTTTTATGTAACAAACATGACAGACAAGTACAACTGCACTTTATATCAAACAAAACTATGATGTTTTCTTTGGCTATGTCTGTATCTAAATATCAAGAAAGGTTTTAATTTAAATAATATTGGACATAAAATTCTGCATTAATAAATATTGCCATTCAGTTTAGTAAACATAATTCTATGCACCTGCCTATTCTATATAATCGCCATATCCAGTTATAAAATAAGAAATATGAAGGCATTGTCTGTGATAAAATAATGCCTAGAAAATAGTTTAAAGTTTAATCATTGCCAAATCAAACTATGTCAATTTTGGTGATATCTACTTAACTGTTTGCGACTTATCATTCTGGTAAGTGTTATATACTTAATTATTGTATTAATTGATTTTATTCATATTTAACATTTGCAGGATATGTTTTCATAATTATAAAAACCTTAATTAACATGAAAATATTATAGTGAAAGAATATTATATATTATAATAATAGTGTTTTAAATTGCTCATGCACAATAAGGGAAACCAATTTTTTTGAAAAGATTTTATAAACATATCCAATTGAATGTCCCATTTCAATCAATTCAAAAATATATTATCACTCTTTTCTGGAAGAATTATTCTTGTACATCCTATTTTGTGATATATGTATCATAGATATTATATTTTTAGATAGCACATTACAGATGCTGAAAAGTAGTGTGTTATTCTTGTCAAAAAGTTTTTGATTATTATTAAAAAAATGAAACAAAATATCATGGTGGAAAGTGGCATAAGATTTGTGATCCCAGAGCCCCTTTGAATCTGTTTACAGCAGCAGCCTCTATTCCTGTTTTATTGGCAGAAGCTTCTACTCCCTTTTCATCAGCAGATATATATATACTCCTATGTCATCAGCAACAGCCTTTACTTGAAGCTGTTACTACTCCTGTTTCATCAGCATCTACCTCTACTCCTGTTTTGTCATCAGATGTCTCTACTCCTATTTTATTAGCACCAGGTTCTGCTACTAATTTATTAGAAGCAGTTTGCACTACTTTCTCATTGGATATAAACAATTTTTTATATAATAGAATAATTTCAGATCAAAAGAAAATTTCAATTAATTCAGGAAAAAGTAATATTTACAATTATTAATTTGACTTCTCCAAGTACTATAGTGCTTTCAATCTTATTGGATCTCTTCAGTAGTATGTATGTATATTTATATGTTTACTCGATAATCTTTAAAATAGCTGGATAATTTAAACAAAAACTTTTCATCAAAATTTCATTAATGAGCATTATGCTACATATTTCTTCAAAGATGTATAATCATAACTTCTCCAATCCATAAATTGAAATTCAAATAACATATGATAATTAATTAATGTCCTAATCCTGTGATATTTTCTTTTCAAATAAAGATGTTATTCATATCTATTTTTATACTTAGTAAAATAGTGCTTTCCTTAACATATTTTTCCAATAAAGATACATTTTATTGAAATTATTATGTAGTCTGCGCATTCCACAATGAAGATGTACTTATTATAAGGCCAACTTACATGACCAAGGTTAAATTTAGTAAAATATATCAAGGCCAATCACAGGTATAATATATTATAAAGTTATATTTGCAATTAATAATTTAACTTCTCCAAGTACTAAGTCAAATTATTAAGTATTATAATTATTAAGTCAAATTAATAATTGCAAATATAACTTTATAATATATTACACCTTTGATTGGCCTTGATATATTTTTCTCAGTTTTACTTAATTCAGAATATGCATCCTGAGGATAGTTTTACATTACCTGAAAAGACCTTTAATGACAGCTCTAGTCTTGTAGGAAAGAAACTTACTTTTGTGAACACAATTAGTTTGAAACTTTTGAGTTTATAACATATTCTAAAATCCAAGACTTAAAATCAAAGTTTTCTTTATGAAATGATTTCAAAAGGATACAAAAATAGGAGACATACAAAGTCAAATTTGCAAAATCACCAATGTTTGGAATATCTCAAAACATCACAATGTCTTCAACAAGTGTTTTTAAAACACAAAAAATACTAGCAGCTGAAAAGATTGTACATGTACACAATAAGTTTACAACATTATAAAATGTTTTGAATTTTGTGCAAGATGTGGTGTATTCATTCAATAGCCAAAATGAAAATAAAAGCATCTTTGAAGTGCTGCTTTCTTTTTGAGTTTATATTGGTAATCACGGTTTTGGTGAACATCTTAACAACTGTGCAATGATGGAAGACATTCAATCAGAAATAATTCACAAAAATCAAAAACCATTGGACCAAAATATTCTATTCCTCAAATTTGGGGCAGCTTTACGTAAAACAATAGTTGATATGCTCAATGCACAAACATATGATGGTGTGGGTAATATTGTGGCAAATACTAATAGATCTGCAGCAATTTCAGAAAAAAATATCCAATTACACCATACTTCCACTGCCTAAGCCATGACTTGAATCTTTCTCAAGTTGACAAATTTTTATAATATTTACCAAAATGTGAAGCATACTTCGAAGAGTGTATACAGTAGTTCAATTACTCAAACTCATTTCCCAGTTATATTAAAATGGGTGAAACTGTTCAACTTGGTGGGTAGAATTAATTAATTATTCTACCTATAGAAAGGGTACTTTACTTTGAAAGGTGGGTATTTATGTACCTATAAACCATTAAATTATGTTTCATAATTTATTTGATTCCTTGATAATTGAAATTTTTAAAGGCCAGTTCTTTTTAAAACTGCAAATCTTTATACATAAAAAAATTATATTTTTGAAAATACCATGACAATTATAAACAATATTAGTAGATATACTGGTATAAATACCTATATAAACATATGGCAACCTTTCATAGGCATGTCAACATTGGTAGAAACAACAGAAAATTAGTAAACATATTTTAAAAAATCTAAGTTTTTTCATCATAGTTATATTTTCAGTATGTACCATATTTAATAAGTTATAAGTCATCTACAGTAAACTTTATAAAAAGTGAAAATCTTGAAATTATAATTATCTGCAGAACGTAGAATTGTAAAATTAGGTCTATTGATGTATTTTGATGGTTATTTGTATTTCCCGAACTAGCCAGAAAACCCAAACTAGCTGGAACTTTTTTTATTAATGAAGATAAACTCCGAACCACTTGGAATATTAAAGATATCATGTTCACTATCATCTATGCAAAAAACTAACCATATATATATTTTTAAACCAGAGAAATATGGTTAGTTATATACCTATTTCTATTTAAAATTACCATTTTAAAAACCCGAACTAGCTGGAACTTTTTTATTACATAAATCTTTAAAAAGATATCTATGGTTGATTTTTTGCATATAGATGATCTTGAACATGATATCTTTAATATTCCAGGTGTTTCGGAGTTTATCTTCATTAATAAAAAAAGTTCCAGGCTCTGCCTCTAGTTTGGGTTTTCTGGTTAGTTCGGGAAATACAAATAACCATTTTGACTGTTAAATTTTCAATCAAATTACTAATTTCCATCTCCAAATATTACTATTATTAGTAACAGTATTCCACTTCATTAAAATTAATCACAATGTAATTGATGTTGGTATTAAAAACCATAAAATAAATTGGTTTCCATCAAAATTGTATAATTATATATTATATAATTATATTAATATATTATTATATAATAATGAAAATATGTCATAATATAATATAAAAAATATATATATACAATGTCAATATTATAAGCAGGTCTGAGTTAACTGGGTCCAAATCATCCTACTGGCTACACCCTCTTATTTCATAAAAATTTGTTATGTTTTATAATAAACATATACCCATGGCCATGGCACAGTCATCATTGACATTTATATAACCAAAACATAAAAATTCTACCTTATATTCAAGCTTCAAGCCAAGGTTTGACGTTATTGTAACTATTTGACCTTCTTGTGGTATTAATTAGTTTTTATAAGTATGAACATAAGTGATACATAAATAAAATGTAAATAAATTATTATTGGATTACTTATTGTAATTATACATTCATTTTGTATTTATTACAAAAATTACTTACAATCATTGAAGGATCACTTGACCCCAGTTTCTACACGTCTATACATATATATATATATACTATTAATGTCAATGATATACAGCTTTAATGAATACTAAATAGCCTATATCTAAATTAAAAATTATATTTGACAATTATTAGCAACAAATAGCTATTAATATCTTTTTAATAGCATTTTTAATAGTAAAACATTTACCTTCCATGAAATCCTCAAAATACAGCATAATATCTCTTTATCTTACTAAAGATATATAAAAATCAGTAAAATAGGTCTGACCATTAATCTGTACAAATTAAACAAATTTAACGCAAGGATTATAAGGGATTAACAAATATCTATAAATAATTATAACTTTAGTCATTATTTTGAAATATATATTGATGCTAATAATTAACAAATAAACATATTTTATATAATAAAGACTTTGACATTTAATATATTTTATTCTGTATGTTATTAAGTAATTGTTATAATATTATATTAAAACCGTACCCGTATGTAGTCTATTTCTTTTACCGAAACCATTAATTAATATAAACAAAAGAATATTAAGTAAATCTAAAATGTTTCTCTACAAAGATCAACGAGTCTCTACTTGTATCTACAAATTGTGTGTATATAAACATGTTTATTTAAAAAATGTATAAAAACATATCGATTAGGATTAATGTGTATGTTAAAAAGTTTTATTTATTACTTTTAGATGATATATTGGTCGTTTACTTTTGGAACTAATTCTGTCAAAAATAATTTATGGGATTCATATGAGATGAGTTGGCTAGAATTGCTTGAAACTTATATATTATTCATATATGTGTTTAAACCTAAGATTACTATATCACAATTGAAAACCAAATGGGTGTTTCACATGTTTCCCAAACCCACCCATGCTTTAAAAAACGTTAACCTTTGCGTTGCTCATAATACGTACCTGAACAATTTTAATCTGTCATAAACACGGGGAATAACAAAATTGAATATTGATTAAGTTATATATATAGAAATATATATCATTTTGTTGACAGTTAATTTAATGGTATATATGTGCCTAATGTATAATAGTATTGTTGCTATTTTGTTATTGATGTGCGTTATCTTTATGTCATTGTTTGATTTACTATCAAATATATAACCAAAAGCTGTCAAAACAGTCAGGTTCTAACACAATCCCTAAAATAATTATACAGTCACAATTCTTGATGATCAAATTAAAAAATATATATCGTTTTTATGTTTACTAAATTAATCAAGAAAACCTATGTCTACCTAAAACATCCTTCCTTGATTGATCTATATAATATATTAAACTACCCGCGCTAAATTGGATAAAAAATTACCTGACTTTTCGAACAATTGTTCATATAGCTATTAATGTGGGTACAATAACTGAATATCGACATATTTTTCACTAATAAAATTTACCCACTTTGTTTTAAGTATGTGTAAAATTTATGTTAATGCTAGATTACATATGCTAGTACATACGTATTTAAAGAAAATGTGATATAGAAAATAAATGCAGATGTAAATATTTATTTACAAAGAATAAAGGTAAATTAAAAAAATAATTGAAACATGTGCAGTAGGCCTAAATACACCTAGAAAACATTGATATTATGTCTCATGAAATAAAATCGTCATATTTCAAAGGGAAATTCGAAATTTGTAATAAATTTGAGAAAGAATTAAGTTCTCAAATTTTACGGTGTCTGATTTTAGTCAACAGGTCATCTCCTTGGGCATCTCTCTGTTTGATCTGCGAACAAAGCATATCGATCTATAAACCCTTCATAGCCAAAAAAATTGAATAAAATGAGTAACACTTGGTCGTAGTAAAATAATTTTCTAGCCTTGCTGGAAAACCTATAAGCTACTCGAAAAAACTTTTCCATGTTCCAATCGACACAACAAAAGAGTGCTTTGAAAGCATTGTAAACTAGTCTATGTCAAGGCACCTGTAAAAGTTTTTTCTTGACCGATTCAGACAGTATAGGTATCGATTTGGCATTGGGCCAATATTATAATTGATAACTGGAGAAATTTTAAGCTGCTAATTTTATTTTTTAACTCAGAAACTTTTATTGGAGATTAGCGGCTGAATAATGGCCTAGAAATTTAGACGAGTAGTACTGGCTGACCCTGTTTGTCTCAATAGTGTACATATCAAACTGGTTTTGTTGTAGTCGCTTATTACATGACTAATATCTCACATCGGACCACTTATGATATACAGACTACTCCTCCTAACCGGAGAGACGTTTAAACTAAACGCCAGATAAAGAACAATTATTTATTGAAATAGCACCCTTAAACCTAGCTGACGGGCCTAAACTGTACACCGGACACTTCCCGCAGTCCCTTACACAATATTTATAAGCTATTTGTAATCCAACCTTGGTTTTCCTCGGTGATGATTTGTCTCATGAAGTATTGTAAAGTAAAAAGCAGACATCCATTACTGACTTTTTCCAAAACACTTTAACATAATATTGCGTTGTCTATATAAATAAACTTGGATCAATATGGCCTTTACTTCTTCAATTTCTATACACCGTACATTTTGTTTAGATTTATGGGTGCCCAGTTTAGAAGGAGTAGACTGTATAGAATAAAAACTATATTTATAAATTACAATTGCATATCTTATCTGTAGTCCTAGACATTTCATTACATTTAAAATCTGAAAAGGTCAAAAAGCATAAAAATACAAAAAAGTAATTGAACTAAACATTTTCCTCACGGCTTCTACTCTCTGACCGCGTGCACTATGTATATTGACAAACCATTGTTTCTATGTTGTTAAAGTATAATACCATGGTATTGTAAAATTTAACCACACTAAATGAAAGCGCATATTAATATTGAGACAACTAATGTGAAATTCATACATGCAATTCAAAGTATCCTAATCAGCTTGACAAGCGTACACGAAATCAAACACTAATAAAGTACAGTTATAGCGAAAACTTTGTCAAAGCCCGAAAGTGAGGTAGGTTTATTCGCAAAATCAAAATAACGTCAACTGAATTAATTATAATAAAGCATAACATATAACAAGATACATAATCCATACAGGTATTGGCTTTATTAAGGGTCAACAGTTAAATAAACAAATTTCGGCAATAAACATTGGCATCTATATATAGTATAGAGATTTCAGAATCTCATATAAAGTTAGTAGATTATTAAAAATTAAATTAAAACAGTAACGATTATAAACATTAACGTCATTCATGAAACTAAACAGTGTAGAGCATCTTTACATATGAAAATAAATTAATGATGAGTTAGTTAACAAATGAAATACTTACAGACGAACTGCTTTTTAACTATGAAATATCAGAGTCACGTACATAAGATACATTGTAAAAAAACTAAAATAAAATGCGTCAGCTTACTGTTGTATACAATATAGAATTATTATACAAAACAATGATTTATATAAACAATTTTAGTTAGGATAGACAGACCATCTGTATTTATGGAAGAGTAGATTAACGTCCAAACGGACAAACGCCGACGACAGGTGTGTCAAATATCGGACTAGGGTCTAAAAGGGCTAACAACAACACCGAAAAATACAGGAATAACGTTGGCACCAAAATATGAATAGCGTTTAAACAGAGTAATGTTATGCGACTGTTAGTCCTGTATTTTAAGTGTCCACCTTGGTCCTGTATTGGCCAGTGTTGATGTACTTTTTTAGACGGTTGTCATGTGCTTAACGGTGTCGACGTTGGTCCATTCAGACATTAATCCGCCTACCGGTATTTATCAAGTGTATAACTATGTAGTTGCATTATAGACATTAAGGACAAACTATAGCTCAACTTCCAATAATAAATTTAATAGACGAAATATATAAGGTTGTTTCAAAAATTTATATTTTCCCGAAAATTTGTTAAACATTTTATTAATTGCCATACATTAAATAAGCAGAATTAAAAAAAACACAAATCAGCCGAAATATACGTACTAATTGTTTTTATTATAAACTATTACAATGTATATAGAATTAAGTTTTGCTCGAATGCAACACACCTATGTAGGTATGCATGTTTTGTAATTGATTTTAAATGCATTCAACCGACGAATTACACTTCCAACAATAAATAAGATATTAATTTTTTTTTCACTTTGTTTTGTTTAAAAACACTTATTTTCAAATGCGTTATATGTTTATAACGCATCATATAATAGATAAATATTTAAATACACATAAAAAACAACTCGGGGTATATATATATATATATATTATAACATTGAAAATATTATTATGTGTAAATAGTATTTAGGATATATAAGTAAATTATTATTATTATAAAAAATGAATATTTTACGCAAATGAGCTGTTTCTAATACTAGTATATATATATATTATTGGTTTCGCATTGATATTACTTAATTGTTAAGCGTTAATTGTATTCGCAAATGCAGATGGCCAATCTATCCTAACTTCACAGTTTATCTATAAACATCAGTGGCAGTGCGGCCGGGTTATATCTGCCCAGTCTCTATAAGAAACTTCTCATAGTCCCCATACACATCATCCGTCTCCTCCGAGACCTGACGCGACATCTCCAGATTCTCAAACACCCGGAGGCGGGCCAACTCCCCAGCACGGCGCTCTAACGCAGCCAGTGCCGCTGCCGCCGAGGTCGGCGTCAAACACGGGATTCCACCCGCCCACCGGACCAACAGACTCCGCACCAGCGACATCAGGTGCTCCAACTCCGAGTCCGGCTTCTCGCCTTGGTGCTTCCAGTCTTCGACCAGCGCGGCCACATTCACCTCGACCAGGGTCAGGGCCGAGTCGACCACGGGGCCGCCGGCACAGATCAGCACGTCGAGCAGGGCGCACAGTACGCAGCCCAGCACGGGCTGTCGGGGCGCAAAGATGGTGTAGAGAGCGGCCACGTAGCAGGTGAAGCCCAGAGTGTCCTGGGAGGCAGTGGGTTGGGAGTTGGTGCGCCAGTGGTTGGCTCGCTGCATGATCAGGTGCTCCAGGGTGGCAGCAGCGGGGGACGACCAACGGGCGAGGAGTGAGTTGGTAATGCGGGAGAGAACGTCGGCTCGGTTGTGGTCCTCCTCGGCCATTGTGATCAGCGTAATGAATACCTGCGGCAGGAGTGTGGGGTATAGAAAGCTATCGATTAGGTACTGTTGTGTAATCAATGATTATTTGTATTGTATAAACTAACATATTACTACATCTGTGACGAAAGCAAATTCAAATATCTTCCAAGACATTTGATAATATTTCAATTATGCAAGACGTCAATGAGCAATGTATTGCTATTACATTTAACAATATATTTTGAAATGATATCTATCGAATGAGTAATTGAAATCCACTATACCAGTTATACTTTTTATGTTTTAGCAACAGAATTAGTAAAACGACATAAAATAATAATAAATGATTATTCCATCATTAAAACATATACGTAACAATAGTATTTATTATTTATCATAATATAAAATTATTTTGATCAATATTTATTACGATGAAGAATTTAATCTAATCTAATGAAGCTCGCAGTACTTTACTCCTTTTGGGGAGATGTATTGCTTATATTTTAACATTCAGTGTCAAATATTATATATATGTACATAGTATAAACATATAAACAATCTAAAACTAGTATAATTTAAAATTATTTATGGTGTCACAATTACAAACTTATGAAATATAAAAATTGATTCTCAAGTTCACTAAGTTCTATTATATAGAAAAAGCAACAGGAAATAATTTGTTTTATGTACAAACCTGAGAAATAACCTCATCAGTAGAATGTTGCAGACTATTTACGAGTTGTGCAACCCGAACCGAAAAAGTTGAATTATCAGCAACAACGGCCAGAACGCAACTGCGCAAAAATTGTGAGTAATCACTGACTCGATCGCCGTTCTCTTTTAGAGAGATCTTCGACAGTAGAGCAGTTGAGGGTTGGTATTCACTGGCATTGACATTAAGCGAATTATTTGGACTGTTGTATGAACGCAATCCACGACCTCGACCAGGTGTAGTATTATTCATTTCCTAAAAAACAAAGAGCATATATGTATAATATTGTAAAAATGGCCATTTCGTGAATTCGACAGAATATACTCATGATAATAACGAAAGTTGTTTTATTAACTAAAAATAAAAGTGTATTGTAGAACTTAAATCAGACACGATAATGACAACGACAATTTAATTGGAAAAAATACTGCCTAGCGCAAACGGAATATTTGTTATAGTCAATATCAGAACATAACGATTAAACTAAACAAAACCAGATTTAGATTTTATTAAAAACATACTCAGGCATATTTTATCATCTAATCAAATTTGTATTCAATTACACTCCACAAAACATGGTGCAACATAAATATATTAATCATGTCAAATTGTTACCTAGTGATATAACATTATACACCGTAAATGTATTAGGTGAGATGGTTTGGCCATACTAAATTTGATAAAATAGGAAGAAATAACTGCAGTATGAAATCAGTACAAAAGATTGTTACAACGTATAAAAATATAGACAGTGCAATCTGAGAAATGGGATACAGACTAGAAATATTTAACAATATAGATACTAGTGTATATAAATGTGATTTTATTTGCAGAATTGTTTTAAGACATAAAAAAGATATCGTAACACACAGACACTGTATACATTTATAATATAAAAATTGCAGATATCTTTTTTATTTTTAAATATATTTTGTAACTATAATTTTTTTAACAGAATTGCAAATATTTTATTCAAGATATGCAAGAATGTCACAAGAAAAACCGAGAGTGTCATAACACCGAAAAAATAACACAAAGGATTTTTTGTTGTGGAAACCCTAATATTTAGTGCTAAAATAAAGTTTAATTTTTAATAAAAAAATATAATTAAGATAAAGCCATGACATAAGCTACGGTAGAATTACAGATGAAATTTTACACATATACAGTCTCGATAGCCGTAATTCCATATGTTAATTTTGTATAGGCCCTAGAGTAATACTGATCTATGAATAATAACAACAAAACAATTTTACTCCATAACCAACAGTGATGTAGTAGAAAAACAAACATACCAATTAATGTAAAAACAATTAAAAATATTCAAATTCAAACAGAAATAATAAGGTCTAACACAAAAAAACACACTTTTAAATCAAAAGCAACCAACGGGATCAGTAACTGACGTATATTTAATGTCTAATTCGAAGGTAAATTCCATAAACACCAGAGAGAGAACTCTACATACAGGACAAGTAATTATATAAAATGTCTATGTGATATTGATGACGAGGTATATAGGAAAGAGAACACGGAATGCTGTATACAGTAGCTTTTATTATGCATATTGTTCAATCAGAAGAGATTCACTAGGGATCACCGGAAGTCCTCTGCTGAGTACATTCCTTTGGCCCGCTTGAGAACTGAATCCTTGCTCGCATCGTAGGGGTTGTCTTTGCTGGGAATTTCCAACACAGCAGGAATGGCAATAGTATGTGCATCTAGAACGTGACGGATCATCTCGGCAATATTCTGCACTATCAGAATGATAGCGATGTCATCCCGGGCGACAAAGCCCTTAAAAGCCTCCTCAATTTCGGCGATACTTGTCCCCTTCTCGACTGATAGAAAATTCGGTCGTCGGTGCTTGTCCATCTCCCCGATACCCCCCAGCAGAAAGCCAGTACAGGTATCTTCGTCTCCAATAACTGCAATCAGTTTCCCACGAGCGGACGAAAGGGCCATATCTGTTACGAAAAAAGACAACTGAAATAGTAATATTTATCCACATAAAATCAATGTGCCATTTAAAAACATGAACAATAGAAAACATTATGTATTGCTAGATTGAATAAATATTATCTTTAAATAGATTACATTTGACGGCTGTAGTAACAACGATCTATAGAGATTTTTTAGCTATGATTAGCAAAAATAAGTATGAAAAACAATTAATTGTTAACGACAGCAACATAGGGGTGGTATAATATAATTGTAGAAACAATAAAAATGGGCGTATCTTGCAATGTTAGGTTGACGCGGTCTATGTATAAATGTAAAGTTTTGGCAGAAGTTATATACACAAGAAACATTATAATACGGAATATTTCAATATCTCAGCACCAGTCATAACGTCTCTTTTTTATAAATTAGGTTGTTATTTACGGCAAGAATAGTAGACAATAGCAATTTATAAAATGGTATACCAAATAAGGAATAAATAATAAATTTTATATATTGATAAAAAGTAATTATCACTGTTATTATTCCCACTTTAATTTAACAGTACATTTTCCTATTTTTATTATTTTATTAAATATGAGGAAGCAAGAATTGTAAAATTAAAAACAACTCCAAAAGCATTCATTACTTACTATGTTTATAATAAATAAAATTGATTAATACTATGATTGAGAGTACAGTTACTTACTGTACCGTGTTAATTGTTGTAACACAATGTACCATGCTACGGTCTCGCAGACCGCAAACTTATTATTCAGTTATTATATAATTAAATACTATTATAGCATTATTATGCATACATTA
>JAUZND010063806.1:0-17856 GCA_034780555.1 Coelogynopora nodosa | reverse complement strand
CTAACATGTGGTCGAACCATGATGTTGCACTAACATGTGGTCGAACCATGGTGTTGCACTAACATGTGGTCGAACCAAGATGTTGTAATAACATGTGGTCGAACCATGGTTTTGCACTAACATGTGGTCGAACCATGGTTTTGCACTAACATGTGGTCGAACCATAATGTTGCACTAACACGTGGTCAAACCATGATGTTGCACTAACATGTGGTCGAACCATGTTGTTGCACTAACATGTGATCAAACCCTTGTGTTACACTAACATGTGGTCAAACCATTATGTTGCACTAACATGTGTTCGAACCATGATGTTGCACTAACATGTGGTCGAACCATGATGTTGTACTAACATGTGATCAAACCCTTGTGTTGCAATAACATGTGGTCGAACCATGGTGTTGCACTAACATGTGTTCGAACCATGATGTTGCACTAAGATGTGGTCGAACCATGGTGTTGCACTGACATGTGGTCGAACCATGGTGTTGCACTAACATGTGGTCGAACCATGATGTTGCACTAACATGTGGTCAAACCATGGTGTTGCACTAACATGTGGTCGAACCATGCTGTTGCACTAACATGTGGTCGAACCATGATGTTGCACTAACATGTGGTCGAACAACGGTGTTGCACTAATATGTGGTCAAACCATGGTGTTGCACTAACATGTGGTCGAACCATGCTGTTGCACTAACATGTGGTCAAACCATGCTGTTGCACTAACATGTGGTCGAACAACGGTGTTGCACTAATATGTGGTCGAACCCTGTATTGTATCGGGTTTTTTTCGTGAGTTTTAAACTTATGAAAGTTTTATCCTTATTTAAACAAATTTTTATGATAAAATTATAAACTTAATACTTATAATGTATCTATTCCAGTTCTAAAACATGTACTAGTACTTTTCTAAATTATTGTAATGAAAAGGCCAAATCTATTGTTTGTATTGGTTATATAAAATATTTACATTTTATTAAAAAAAGACATAAAAATCAAATGGTATGCCATACAAACACGCATGATCACGCGTAAATATAATTATACATACCTCACGCAAGAAAAGTATTTAATTATTCATAATATATTAATTAGAGTGGAAAAAGAAATAAAGGATAACCTTACTTGTTATGGTTACGAATAGTTGAAAAAATATTCTGTGTATCATCTCATGATGCTAATAAATAATGAAGTATAAAAATAGAGTAAAAAAATAAAGCTTTTTTATTAATATATAGTTTTTGCATATTTTTACATTTTTTACAGAATGAATAAAATGATTATTGATGTTGGGCTAATTCGTATGTAAAGCAAGCAAGAACAGGCAATGCAGTGCTAATTGTCCATCCTTGGTATTTACTCTTTTACTTATACTTTTACTTTAAACGACAATATTCCATTTCGTTCTACAATATCAACACAAAATAAGTATAAAATAGAATTGAACTAGAAATTATATTATAACTAATAAATAATTGACACCGATTAATAAATAAACAGCTATCTGGACTGAACTTCAGCATGGTCGAACAAAATAATGAGTTACAAGCAAACCACAAATATTAATTTCATATATGTTTAAAATTCAAAACTAGGTCTGTTTTATACTATGAAGCAGGTCTAAAATTAGTGGAACTGGAGTTTAGCATCCTAAATTTTAAAAATTCTCAAAGTTTCTAATTCTAAAAAGGTATAAGTTGTTACAAAAAAGCGGTCTGACAGACATTATATAAATTCAAAATTTACTCAAGTTTATTTTAATTTTTTTTTTCAAATTCAGGATGCCAAAAAACTTATAAATGTTTGATATATTTTTATCTCTTCCTGAGAATATTCTGTATTACTTTTACTTAAAATTTAATTTGGGTGACTTATTTAGTTATGCGAATTTTTAAAATTTACTAGGATGCTGAACTCTGGTGTCGCTAAGGAAAAGTAAAACGACAATTCAAACCTGTGGATTTTCAAAAACAGCCTACAAAATCTAATAAGTAAATACCATTATACCACCAAATATAGGTATATTTAGGAAATTATACAATCCAAAAACATAAATAGTAACAGACCAGATGATGTGTAGTAATCATTTTAGTTTATAATTATAAAGCGGAAAGAGATGATTAAACAGAGGCGAGGGACTCTAGTTCCTCCGCTCCGCGGTAGTTTACCGGTTTGTGTGCGCAACACATTCATTATTATCAAAACTTAGTGCCTACTTTATTAAGTTGTAAAAAACGCAGACATTTTAAACACATTTAGGTCCCTATACTATCTATTATATCTTGGCTATAGGTATACAAGTCTTCAAAGGGAAGATTTTACAGAAACATTTTAACTAATCAAAAGATTACTTGAAGAACAGACTTTATTCAATATTGTAAAATGTATTAATCTATAAAAATGTTTCCTGTGAAACAATGGAAAAATTATTAATGTTCTCTATTATAACATATTTTATTTTAAACATCATGTTATTTAAAATTTATTGTATCGATGTGAATAGTAGAATACTGAAAACTCAATTATAAAAAATGCGTAAATTTAGAAATAAAAATAAATTTTATACTATTTATACCAAAATGGAAAGTTATCAGTGAAAAAAATGGAAACATAAAGTTAAAAATTAAATCAGATAATATAAAGCTAAATTACTTTTGCAAATCTTATCATTCAAGATTGGGACTTTTAAATAATACTCTATTTACGTCCAAAATTTTATAAAAATGTATGCACATTTCTTAACGAGTACTATACTGTTATGTGAAAAAGTATAGTAATATGTAATACGTAAAATGTTTTTAAAATATATAAATAGAAATGAACAACACTGAAACAGTAACCCACCATATTAAAAATTAAGAAATATTCGTTATTAAACTATATACAACAGTATCGAATTTCATTGCAGGAAACTCATTAATGGGAATCTGCTAAATAACTTTGTGAAATATAATATTTACCGCAATCCATCACATTTAATAATGCAATAAATTCCTTCTTCCGTCCGTTGTATCTCATTCTCATTAACAAAACTATCGCGGGCGATAAGTTCAACAACCGGTATAAAACAGTTTCTTTGGTTTTATTATTTATATATTCTTTATATTATATAATAATCGTTCACTATCTAATTCAGTATAAAATAAAAAATATTTTCTTGTGCAATACAAATTGATTCAATCAATTAATCACAAAATTCTTGTATACAACTATTAATAATTTGCGACCTAAGTTTCGATTAAAAACCTCTGAAAACATAGTGAAATACAGGTTGGGTTCTTACAGAATATTTCAAAACAACATTGAATGACTTTTCCATCCTTTCCAGAGAAATTGAAATAATATTCCAAGATGTTTCCATTTTTTTCAGAGAAATTCAAAAATATTGTATGACATTCTTTCGGAAAAACATATAAAACATACATTTAATAATTTTTATTTTCAACTAATAAATAAAAAATAATCTACATAGATATAGATTATTAAAATCTGTATATATAGAACTCAAAAAATGTATATTGTTTTAAAAATTAAAATTTCATGACTTTTAAAGTTTTACATGTTAGGCAATACTTCTGTTAGGTAATGCTTAGCTGTTGGGTAATGCTTCTGTTAGGCAATACTTCTGTTATAGACAATACTTCTATTAGGTAATGCTTCTGTTAGGCAATACTTCTATTAGGTAATGCTTCTGTTAGGCAATACTTCTATTAGGTAATGCTTCTGTTAGACAATACTTCTATTAGGTAATGCCCAATGTTATAATTTAAGTGTGCTGTCGCGTATAAAGAATTACGTTTCTTATATTATGCGGACTGTCATTTTTAATTATCTTCTGTTCGATAGTTCATAAAATTATTGTTTTTTCATTGAAATTACAAAATCTAGAGGGATATAACCGACCAAAGAGTGGGAGGAAGGGGTGGCAGAATCACACACACATGCTGTTTCATCATCATTTAGTACAAAAAGATCACTTCCGATTTAAACTGAAATGTTTAAATAAAGGTTAATATGGATCAGATGTTTTAGAAAAATTGATCAAAAATGGTTTATCGCAGTGAGGTCACCATTTGACCTTCTATTGTAAAAATAGTTTCCCCGTGTTCAAAACTAAAATAAATATTTGCTGCCTATTGTACTGTCCATTATCTATGTACAATATATTATCATAAAATTGCGCTTATCATTAATTTATATACATTTTCGATTAATTTTATTGACGTAATAAGTTGCTCAAAAAGTGAAATTTTTGACTAAATTAAAATATGTTATATATTACCAACCATACGCATATAAATTCATAGTATATGGTTTAATTGGTATCAGATAATAAATACCATAATTATGTACATATTAGGTAACTAAAAAACAAAAACAATTTTTATAATTCAATATCGTTAAAAGAATTCAATTAATTATTAAAAAACGATAACATTTGTGAATGTACGAGTCATCAAATAATGATGTTAACCCATTTTTTATTTTACAATATTGAAAGCTACCATGTAACTGACCAATGCGTCAAAATACTTTTTAAAAAGGGTGTAATTTTTATACCCCCGCTCTCTTTCTATCCGTTTTATACTATTAATTATGCCGATTATAAGTAACATGTATTTAACGTGTTCAAAATTCATAGAAGTGCTTATTTAAGGATTGATTGAATTGATTGATTGAAGGATTCAATTAATAAATAAATTTTTGAATGTATGTAAAGATAATATCGATTGCATATTAGCATAAGGAAAACAAAATGAGTGATTTTTGAAATTATAGATGATTTATAGAAAAGAGCCTACATTTGTGTTAGTCGTTTGTAGTCAAGTTTATTCTTAATATATTTTATTCATGGAGCAAATATAGAGGTTGAGTTTCTTTTTCTGAAAATGTAGTATTTTTTAAAACTATTTTTTTTGATAGTAATATTATATTTTTGTTTTTCAAAATTGGCAAGCCAAACTGTATTCTGACATTTTAATTTTTTCATTCCTTCGTTGTTCGTTATTTATTATTTTAATATATAAATAATTCCATATATAGTGAGTACACATTCGCAATCAAAATTTGCATCCAAAAGAAGAGTAACGGTCAGTTGCGTTATGTGATCCGCTATTATGTAATCCATTATTATGTGATGCGTTATTATGTGATCCATTATTATGTGATGCGTTATTATGTGATCCGTTATTATGTGATCGGTTATTATGTGGTCCCTAATAACTGTATTATGTGGTCCCTAATAACTGTATTATGTGGTCCGTAATAAGTGTATTATGTGGTCCGTAATAAGTGTATTATGTGGTCAGTAATAAGTGTATTATGTGCTCCGTAATAAGTGTATTATGTGGTCCGTAATAAGTGTATTATGTGGTCCGTAATAAGTGTATTATGTGGTCCGTAATAAGTGTATTATATGGTCTGTAATAAGTGTCATTCATATTATATCTCTGTTAAAATTAATGATTGAAGATAAAATGAACATGAGGGAAGTTGAGAGAGGTAAAAGAAGTAATATATACCGATTCGGTACAATAATTAGCCTTGCAGCATGTCGCATTTATTTAAGCTCAACTAAATATGCATAATTTTAAACTAGTGTTGGCTATACATAAATATTTTAAAGGCATTTTTGACAGGGAATTGTAACTTTTTACACCGTTATGCTACATAGTTTAAGTTCACTGGTTCTAGTCTAATCAAACTAAGCAAACTCTACTAAGGCATGATGACGTAATACATGACATGATTAGTAACTAAATGTTGATAACATGGAAGTAAGCCAGTATACCGCGTCTTGCTCAAAAAAGATGATATAATTAAACATGCTTAATTGTAGCAACTAAATAATATACTTATTCCCTAAAGAGCTTAAATACTCCAGAAGAATAAAACAAATCAAATTTAATTTATTAATAAATTGGTGGCAGATCTTGAGCAGCACATTTTAGTCATTTAGTTTAAAATGTTACTTAGATTGAGAATTACGATGATACGGAGACAGCACAAGTAGGATTTGAGAATATAAACAATAGTAATGTTGGAAACAAGACTGGTCATTTCTAGTTAATCTTAGATAATCTGACTTAATTTTTGGTAAATTTCATGCTATCTGTTATATCAACTGTTAACAGTTTTACAAACCGTTCTTTATTTTAAATGCATTATCACTATATATTTACAATTATACTCACGAACAATATTACATTATTCGTATGTGTTTCTTGAGGAATTATTTTTTGTGAGTTGTTTAATTTTAAATGAACAACATTATCTACTAATAGATTTTCATTAGCGCTCAAACGTACCGTAAATTTATCTGAATAATTAATTAATTATATTATAATCGATAACTAATCGTAACATTATTTTTAGTATAAAATAAATAAAATAAATATCATGCATTTTTATTTAAAAAAACGTGAATTAAACATGCTATTATGAATGGAAATAAATTTTGTTAAACTCTGAAGTAATTAGAATATAACTTTTCTATATATCATATATTACTATTATATATTTATTGAAATATATTTAAGCAAAACTTTACATGCACATTAATAATAATATGTAGCATTGATCATTGAAATTTGTTAATTGTAGTTAAACATTTCAAACAATGGAATGTATAATTTCAACCTTATATAAATATGAAAATGTATTAATCAATTTATTATTACTAATGAAATCATATTATATTTAGTAAATATATACATAGTAGCACAAAAGTTGATCAGCAATGTAAAAATAAACTAGGAAATTTTTTTATTTACAATTATAGTTCAACAACAAAAAGAATATAGTGTCACCAATTGCATCTAGTGTAATGTCTAATTGAGGTGTTGAACAGTATATCAACTTCTATACATTTTCGCATTCTAGAAATAACAGATGTAAAAAATTCACAACAAAGTGTTCTTATTTTTATCAAATAATTTAAACACTTGTTGAATAACTGCTCGTAATTCATTAGTAATTCTGGGTCTGATTTGTACACAGAAATGCACAGGAGTGATATTGGGAGAGAATTATAAATTGATGCTAATTATATATTGGACCCAATATATTGATCCTCATGTTCCAATCCAATAACCTGGTAAAACTATCATGCCAAGAACAGTATTAGTAAAATGTGGAGAATAATTAAGGTGTTTTAATGCTGTCCCTGGTGCAATTATGGAACAGAATAAATAGCTATTGGTATTGTATCACAATAGTATGGTAATTGCAACGTTTGGCTCATGATTCAAAATCCTCCTCCTAGGGGTTGGGAGAGGTAATGCATCATGAGCCAGAAATCGCCCTTCCCATACTACTTAGTTACCACCATTTAATTAAAATAAATTCTAAATCCTAACAGGGTCCATATATAGCAAAAAGTTCTACGGATGAAATTGTATGACGTTGGCTAATAAAAATATAAAGTTTAGAAAACATTAATGAATAGGCGAGTTCACACTATCGCTTTACTTGGTTTGATTTGGCTTCGATTGAAATATTTCTTTACTTATAAACGAATACTAACCAATGAAATGAAAGTATTTTTAATCCTTATAGTGAAAGTGTAAACTCAAATTTCAAATCATATCGAGCGCATCAAATGCTGCTTAAAATAGTATTTTAATTGGTTACAAACGGATTGAAACATAATGCATTTGGTTTGGTTTAAAGTTGACAGTAAAATTACTATTTTTACGTAATAAAATGATTATTATAAAGATAGTTAATCGATCTCAACAAGCAGGTCGTCAAGTTTACACTCTCGCTCGGTTTGAAATGATAATTATTTGATTTATTCCAGACAACATTAAACAAAAATCTCGCTAGTTAGTATTGATATGCATCATATTTCAAACCGTTTATAATCTTTAAAAACCAATTGAAAATCACCTGACGGCAGTGGTTAAAATAGGTAGCTCACTCAGCTCATTGCAAAGTGATCATTAAATTTCCTATTGACACTGCAAAGCGAATTTCAATCTATTTTAATCCAATCCAAGACAGAGAGACCGTTAACTGGCCTATTATATAATATGTACAAAACATAAAACACAAATTTTTGATAAATTAAAAAATCTTATAATTTTTAAACATAGCTTGAATCCCGATAAATTAGCCAGCCAGTACATTCAAGCACGTATATCCTTTATTTAATTAACAATATAGAGTGTTATCAGTTCGATGCAGAACATAGATTTAGGGGAGTTTTCGCCTGCACCCAGTTCTAATATCTACCACGCATGCTCTTTAGATCAAACCAGTAGATTGGTGCATATTCAAACATGCTCATTCAGCTGGCAGAATACGAATATCTAATCTCGGCCTAAAGATGTTAATAAAATGTTGTTATAATTAGTGTCCCAATCTTATGACTCCCAAAGTTCTTGAATTTACAAGAAAAGTTAAAAGAGCAGTTTTTAATAATATATATAATAATTTAATTCACGTAGGGTGAACTTATAAAATAACCTCAAGTGTAATACGAATATTTTAAAAATAATTTGTGAAAAGATATTTAATATCTAACAATAACTATAACAAAGAAGTCGTAGTTTATAAGTAATATTACTAGAGAAATTTAAGATGATAAAAGCCTTCAGAAAATGTTTTAAAGCATGAAAGACAGCCGGTTATTACTTATATATTTATTGTTTTATATAATATGTAATGTACTAAAATGACTTGACATAGAAAAGTCATAAATATGTGATATTCAAATAAAACAAACCATACTTGAACATTGATAGAATACCAGCAATAATTTGGCTTCGATAACAAAAATTTGATGTTTTTCGGTTTATATCCAAAGTTCTCCAGGTATGTTATCTGGTTTATAAAAATAGGTAACTCTAGAATTCAAATAAAAAATTGATTGCGATTCAATTGCTACACGTTGATTTGTATCAAATAAATCGTTTTACAATATATGTTTTTGATTTATTGCGCAAAACATTATTACAAATTATAATAATGAGAATAAGCATTTCATAAAAATGTACAAATAATTAAGTATTCATTAATACTATAAAGTAAAATAATATATATATATATAAACTCCTAAAATCACAAAATAAAAATCTTTTTATAATTTTACATTGTAATGTTGACATTCAAAACGGTCAACCAACACTTTTCTCATAGTCATGGTAACCATGTTCAATAATATGACAAGTCGACACAATTTACATCAAAGTCATATCATATTTTTTAGAATTACTTATCTGTACAAACTATGCAAATTACACCCCTAACGAATCTTTGATTGATACATGCAGGCTATAGACTATATTGAATAAAAATAGCAATCAATTAATTAAAAATCAGTAAAGTTATAGTCGACCATCAGTCGCCAATCAGAAGAGCGTTGTTCAGAGAAGTGAGGAGGTTTGTTTCTTTTATTTAGGAAAAAAGCATAATTTGTATCATGAATAAATTATTTGAAGAAGACAATGTGTCCATGATTATTATTACTTACATGATTAATTAATACAAGTTTCCTTACGCACTTATTGTAAAAAAGTGAAATTAAATTAATATTTTCTACTAGCTATATATATATATATATATTTACATATAGTAATTATAGTAGACTTTTCGAAATATGGCAATTTGAGGGCAATAAAATCTATCATTTAATTAGAAGCAGTGACAGCAATCTTTGTTGGCAGAATACATTCACTACAATAAAACAATACATCTCAGAAAAAATTAGTAACAAAATTAACACACTAACAGTTTTAATATGAATATACATGAGTTCCAGTATTCTTGGCAGCACCTATCCAAAACAAGTACAAAATTAAATTACATATTCTGAGACAATAAAATTAATGGCGTAGAAAAATCAAATGCACCACCTAAAATAATTGCCTGGCATACAAAATGACACAAAATAACACAAAATGACACAAAATGACACAAAACATGACTATGCCACAAATTTAAAATATCAAAATCATTTTTTAATCTAAATTAAATAAATACTATCCTAGATTTTAATCATTCATATTTTTTTTCATTGTCTAGATACAGTTGCATACTACGTGAATGGATTGACGCATGTTGCGTGGAAATGTTACGCCTTTCTAGTATATATATATACATACATAGAAAGAAAGACTATTTTTAAACAAAAACACATTTAGTTATGCTATTTCATTTGATCTTTTTGTAGATCTAAATGTGATAGTAACCGGCGTCGGTTGTCTCAAAGATTATACCTTAAAATGAAAGTTAATAATTGGATACCAAGGATGCTTACAACGTACTGAATATTATAAGATAATATTTTATTCATTACTGACGTCAACTGGTTCTATTTAAAACAATTTTTTTAGATATTTAGACATAAAAAGTCGCGATGAATAAAAATAACTCTAGAAATACGTAAGTAAGTAAGTTAGTTAATTTATTAAGTTAATAAGTTAATGGTGAACTTCTTAATGTATTTGTATTTAGTGTATTTAATTTAATTTTTGGTCGTTAGCATATAATCAATAAAACACATATGAGAAAATAGTAAATAATTAAATTTCGATTAGACTAACTAATAAATTAGATTTAAATAAACTCATTATTTTTCATTGGAATACAATGTATATAACATATTAATAAAAAATAACAATATAATAACATTTTAAATCTGATATTTTTGATTGTCATATTGTATGTGAACACAAAATAAAATGCAACTACTGATCAAGTAAAACATTGAGCAACATCCATTTAGGAACAATTTATGTTTCATCAAAAAAATTTGCACACATTTTAAACTTGATTAATAACTATTTAAACTTGATTGATAACTATTTAAACTTGATTGATAATTATTTAAACTTGATTGATAACTATTTAAACTTGATTGATAACTATTTAAACTTGATTGATAACTATTTAAACTTGATTGATAACTTTTTCAACTTGATTGACAACCATTTCAACTTGATTGATAACTATTTAAACTTGTTTGATAAATATTTAAACTTGATTGATATGTATTTAAACTTGATTGATAACTATTTAAACTTGATTGATAACTATTTAAACTTGATTGGTATATATTTAATCTTGATTAATAACTATTTAAATTTGATGTAAATTTCACAATGAAATCTTAGTTTTATTAAATATCAACAAGTATGTTAATAAGTTTTTTAAAAAGTATTAAAAATATACAAACTAATGAAATTGGTTTTTGAAGAAAATCTCAACATGAATGTTCAAAACATATTGTCGACAAGCGACAGCAACTTTTTCATTCAGAAGTTCTTATTCTTACCTGTCCGTACAATTTAAAATATAAACCATGAAAAGGAGACAAAATGAACAAAGATTACGCACATGGACACAGAGTATGATCATCTCTGTTAAAAAAGGGTGCTTAAAAGGTTGTTAGACGAAAAAGGTTGTTTTGAAACACTTTTTTTAGGGTGGTAGTAGGTAAGGGTGCTTTAAACAACCCTCAAAATAGTGGTACAAAAAGGTGTTTGACAGCCATCCTTTTTAGGATGGTTGATTAACCCTCTGATTAATATAATTCTTCATATAAGGCTTAAACATGTAAAATATTGCAATTGATAAACACAACGTAGAAAATTACATAAAAAATTAAGAAGTATAAAAGGATCTGCATAACTAGTGTAGTGGTAGAGTGCTCGCCTTCGATCCCGAGTTCGAGTCCCACAACAGACCCATAAAGGGTGGTTGATATTTTAAAAAACACCCTTTTTTACTCAACCACCCTTTTCAAACATTTTAGGGTGGTTGAAAAGGGTTTTACGCAAGGTGGTTCACAGGAACAACAACAACCACCTTTTTTTGTCGTTTCAAAACGCCCTTTTTAACAGAGATATGTGTGTAAGTAGATGATAATATTATAGAATAGAACACAATGAATATGCCAAACATTCAACACAAAATGTGTTTGTTAAATTGTTGTGTTTTAAATGATGATATACGACATAATTATAATATTGTAGTCATTTAAATAAAGTTGTGCAAAAAACACATTAAAATGTAAGATAATGTTTAAGTAAGTTAAATTATATATAATTGCGTAATAAATAAGTTTATATAATAAGTTTTTACGGCGCATGCACGAAAATTAATGGTTTGACATAATTTTGTAATCTAAAACATTTTAAAATTTAATATTTAGTCTTTATTTACAAACTTAGCAAACTTTTCTAGGTATATAGTTACTATATATTTATTACGTTTTATGTCATTATTTTTTCAAAATTCATGCCGTCACACATAGGTGAGGGGGATTTTGACCTCCCGCAATGTTGGCTTGTCGTCATACCATTTATATCCAGAAATAATTGAGCTCTCCAGGAATGTTCTTTCCACAAAGAAAAAAGAGCTATACACGATCTTGAAATTCGTGGTAACATTAAATAATACTGTTTGTAGTGCATACAATATAGTATGTAAATCGTTAAAATTTTGTCAAAAGCCACTTTAATGAATATGGCTAAAATGTTGAATGGTCGAAATTCTCAAGGCCAAAACTCCCCCTCACTCGACCCTGCATATTTCTATAAACTAAAAGACTTATCAATTATCGATAATAAATTCAGTCCGTAATCGATAAATATTATCACAATAACGACATTAAAAATGGGAGAAAATGTGTTGTTTGATATTGAAAAAAAGTTTTAAAATTTTTTTGATCAATTTTTAAAACTACAATGGATGGTTTTAATGCATGCTAAACAAGCCCATTAGGGTCTTTGTTAAATCTTGGCTAGCACAGCTGTTAGCCATGAACGGGAGAGTCCAAGGATAGGTTCGAACCCTGTTCTGAGACAAAACCCCCGGTATCCGCAAAACACCGTCTTAAACGCCCGACTATTGCCGTTCTCAAAAAGCTTGTAGCACGTATGGCATGAAGGTGTAATTTTTCTCTTCTGTATTCTTTTTTAAATAAAAATATAGGCCATTTAATAATGATGTATGTACAAATCTTTCAATAGATCTTTTTAAAGAATTATAGTTAAATATTTGATTAACTATATTTGTTAATATAATCTTATGAGAATAAAATAACTACTCATGTTTCATTTCCGCTTTATATTTTATGTCACGCATACGCACAGCTATATAATATTTTTATATACAAACGTTTTCAAAATAGCATAACTCTTGTACATGGCACGTGTATGGTTGAAATAAGAATCTTAAATTGAATTGGTATCAGTTGAATTATAGAGATGAAAAAAGGATGAAACTATTGAGCGCATTAAAGTTTTTATTCCTCGCCTTTTGATCATTAAAAAATTATTCACAATAAAGAAAATATATAAAACATAATATATTCATGATATTATCATGAATAGAACAAATTAATGGTCTCAATTAAATTTTGAAAGTATTCCATCAACAGAGCAAATTTAAATGAATAAATATTTTTAAAAACTAGGATGAAAGTCACTATAAGAAGAAATACCCTATTAACTCAATCGATATTCTTTATTACAGGTTTATTTATTGTTTCTTTAATTTCTGATTTGTTTACTAACAAACTGATAAATAGAGCGACATACCATTTCAAATATTTTCCAAAAATAAACCAATTCAATCATAAATATGCTTTAAAAATTAATTAATGATATTAACACTTTTCTTGCGTCTCCAAATAAATAAATTTAATCCTGAGATCAGACGGCTGTATACAAACAAAACATGTCTATTTAAAAATAAAATGTCAGTAAATCTGATAATAATTTATACTATATAACAAAGCTGTAACACTACACTCATGATTGTTATTAACAAATCAATCGTTTGAAAACTTTAATATCAATTTAGATTTTTTAAAGTGTCGACTGTAATTTCTTTCACATGCTGGCTTGTCCCAACATAACGTCCCGGAAACTAGAGATAAGCGATTACATCAGACTTCGTCTACATACGGTCGCAATGACCTTCGACCCCTCGTACCCCCCTCACAAGACCAACAAGCTATACAGACACTTATAGTTAATTTGGATGAAAAAAATGATGGATTAAAAGAAATGAAAAATATATACACAATATATTTTGTGTCGATTATATACTCTTTCCTTTACTCTGTCACGTTAAATGAAGTAAGTAATGTAATATTAATAATAATTTATGTATTGCACAACCATAACATATTATTTGTGGGTTATGAGATTACACAGCGACTTTAGCAATAGGTCATTGCAAAATAAAAACGCTAATTATTTTTGCCTGACCAGTTTAATCAAATGCTTTTTAAAAGAATAAGAGAAATTATGTAAAATTACGGAATACTAAAATTATTTATTGATTGAAAATTTAAGATATCAAATATAAAAAATTAATTTATTAATTGATTGAAATAAAAGATTCAATGAGAAAAAATAATGTTATATCATTTTTTTCTTTTGAGAACGTTCTCTTTTATAATATCTACATAAGGTTCATTACAACAATGGGATTCAACTATTATCTTTAGAGTATAAAAGTAAAGTAGTGTCACGTCCATGATTGATATTATTGCCATGTAGAATAGCTGATATTAATCTGGAGAAAATATCATTCATTATAATTAATTATTTATGTAACTGAAGACTTTATAAGTAATATTATATTTTCTCTTATAACTTTCGTTGAATCAATTTATTTTAAATTATATATTATTACCGTTATGAGTGATCTTATTCTAAATAATTTAAATCTTCAAAGCTAATCAATATATCTTCAATACACAAACATCAAAGAAAAGGAATTATTATAATATTTTAAACAGCATTGAAGAATCTGTATAGAATGAAAATATGATACAGGGTTCATAATGAAAATAGAAAATGTTCATTCTGACATATGATACCCCGGCATTATCTATTCCCTCATAATTTCCTGATTTTGTGATATAGCAACAACAGACGAATAACACATTTTTTTACAATAATAGAAACATGTTTATTTAAAAATATAATAACACCAGGTAAAATAATTTTATTAACAATATATATATATATATTAAGCGACTGAAGCATTGGGTAACAACCATACCATATTTAAAACAAACTTTCCAAAACTGTTGACCGTAATAGAACAGATAATATAAATGAAAGTAATACACACATTAATGGAAACTTTTACAAAATAAAAAATATCCGCCTGACCAATTATTTTAAATCCCGAAATTGTTTACATAAACCATTAGAAAAAAAGTCACAATAAATGAAACCTTGGAAATATACCACTGCATGATAGGCAGGGAGATCTGAGCAGCGCTGTTTCGTCCTTATTAGGACCTATCAGCAGACCATACCCCACACCAATTCAGTAGAAGACCCGCTTAGTACTAAGAGGCGATTTGCATAAATCTAGTTAATTTCAAAAACCATTTATATAAATTAACCAGCTAACAAAAAAGATTTCCCTGCCGATGAGTATGCTTCAGTAGTACTGTACATATATTTGAAAGGTTTCATTTATCCTGACTTTTTCATTTCTAATATTCTAAGTAGAATATTGTACATTTTTATTCTTATTGTATACTCTGACAATATCCCGGCTACACGGAAACATTATAAACCCTTTAAAAACATTTGGTCAAAATGGTGGTATTTATAATAGCCACTTCATTCCTAACAAAATCACATATACAATGTAGTGGTAAAAATGTATTCTTTCAATTAAAACAAAGAAACACCTAGAGGATATATTATTCAATGTTCAATTACCTAAATAATTAAAAATAAATGTTATTTTCTATAAATTAACATCACTTATCACATTTATCACACTTATCACTTCATCACAAATTAATTACACTTAAAGATAAACAATAGAGCCATTATGATGACTTCAGTTATAAAAGAAAATGTTGCCGTTCATACATATTTCAATACTTATATTGATTAAATGCTATTCCAATTATTGTAGTAACATTATTTACTATTGTAAAGTTTAAATTTTCAAACGAAAATAATTTTTAAATATTCTGAAAGTTGACATAATTTTTCAATAAATAATAACCTTTTTTATTTTATATAAAAGACGATCAGACATGATCACCCCCTATCAGACACATCAGACAATATCAGACACTTCTGTTGTTTATTTATTTTACAGTTGACTTTAATAAGACGTGATCGGTGCCGAGCGCGCTCAAGGAGTTGCAGACGGAAGCTTACCATTGGACAGGAATCCACAGACGACCGGCGCGATGATGCACTGGACCACGAAGAGGTACTTCAACCAGTTTTCGGTGCATCTGGTCGTGTCGACGACAGGGATGACGAGAGTGAGAAGGAACACGACCGGCGACTGTTAAGAAGAGAGGGAGGGGAAGAGGGTATAAGAGGGTTTTCAGATCAGGTCTTCATGCCTTCTCCTCAAATGCTAAATCCCAGTTCTCCAGTAAACATCCCAATTGTTTAATATTGTTCCCAAAAATACTTGTATCAATTTATTTTGTTTCAACCTTTCTTTATTGTGTAGATTAACTATTGTATTATATAAGCTTCTGCTAGTTTGGTAGACGCAGATTACTGCAGAACTGGAAAGCTCAGATTCAAACACATGATTTGTACTATATAATTATATTGTCTGCAATTTATAACAAAAAATAAGCTTCTCCAGTCAGAGCAGTCCATTTTGTATTTATAAAAAAAAAATTATCTAAATTCTCGCATACTTTCTCTACACACAAATTATATTTTTCATGATATAATATTCATCTCAATATTCTCAAAACACATTTTAATTATAATTCAAAGTAACTTATATTAATTTATAATACTTAGTTCTAGTCATGAAAAGTAAATAATGCGACGGAAATGATAATTAAATAAAAAATATATAAGGTGAGATGAATGAACTCATAATACCGTGCGTCTACCACTTCATCAATGCCAATAATTATGTATATATTAAATATGAAAAAAATATAATATAAATATTATACATATAATAATAAAATAATTAATATATAAAAATAAATAAAATAATTAATAAATAAAATAATAATTATAATAATAAATATTATAAATATGTTCATGCATAGCAATAACTTTTATAATGCTATAATTGTTGTGTAATGCCAAATATATCATAATGTAATGCCAGCTATGGTTTCATAAGAAAAATGCAGGTATGATCTGAATGATTAAATTGATTGAATTATGCTTGTAATGCCAACGCACAAGTTATTCAAAAGAAGAAAATTGATTATCGATAAATTTAGAAAATATGTGAAAATGGTATTGATGAATTTTTTAATATCTTTGGCTAGTAAAGAATAAATAAGATTTTCACAAAATCCTAATATTACCAGAGTATTAGATAAAATATTCAATAAAAGAAACTAATTTTAGACAAATTCAGGTATTATTTAAATAATAAATTGTGAAAAAAGTAAATCTCCATTTTTTCAGAAACGATGTGTCGATCCAAAATTTGACTCAATGTGTGATATGACATCACTATATTTCCTTATGATATTAGTATATGAACCCCACCACCCAGTATATGAGCCCACCACCCATTATATGAGCCCACCACCCAGTACCAGTATATGAACCCAATACCCATTATATGTACCCCACCACCCAGTATATGAACCCACTACCCAGTATATGAACCGATAGTTAACTGGTGCAGACATCTTGTATATCTTTGAGGATAGTTAACTGGTCTACAGACATATTGTATATCTTTGAGGATAGTTAACTGGTGAAGACATCTTGTATATCTTTGAGGATAGTTAACTGGTCTACAGACATATTGTATATCTTTGAGGATAGTTAACTGGTGAAGACATCTTGTATATCTTTGAGGATAGTTAACTGGTCTACAGACATATTGTATATCTTTGAGGATAGTTAACTGGTG
>JAUZND010063795.1:0-10983 GCA_034780555.1 Coelogynopora nodosa | reverse complement strand
CTAATTGATAACTAATTGATAACTAATTGATAACTAATTGATAACTAATTGATAACTAATTGATAACTAATTGATAACTAATTGATAAAAGTAATTGTTTTGTAAAGGACAGAATCAGTTAAATATTGTAATACTCAGAGATCAATACATATACATACTGAATTACAAAAAAACTTAACAGTCCAAAAATCAAAAAATATAAATATTTGAATGATAAAACAAACCTAAATAATCAACTATTATTCATGAGGAATATTAACATTAAAATGAATGGTAAAATCATTTATGATCCCCTAATATATATTCTATGTCTTTAGGCAATTAAAAACAGTAGGATCCCCTAAAATAAAAACATGAAAACATTTAGTTAACTGCAATTAAGAATGAATTTAGACAACAACTAACTTTTAATTTAGTAAAAACTTAATTCACCTATTCCGTACGAATCTTGCGAGAATCACATTAAAGATAATTCTAAATATCTAATAATATTGTTTAATTATACTAGTACATGAAATGATTACATAAATAATAAAAATGGACTATTGAACAAGTCGTTAATGATAATTATGATCTTTATGATATTTAATACTATTTCAATGATGACATATTGTTTTAATTAAATTATCTTATTTTTAGACATACCGGATGGAACGTTTTTATAAATGTTATCAATTTTAGCAACCCTACATTTTTATAGAGTGTTATTTCTGCTTTATATATGACAGTCGCGTTTCTAACTGCAAATTCTAATTGTAGGGGCTTATTCAATGTGTAAAATAACATTATAGTCACTGTGCTGAGGCGATTATTTTAGCAAATGCAATTAACAGTAGAGGTGGGCTATACAAAAAGCTAAAAATAATAAATCTATAAATCGACTTTTCTTTGAATATAAACTACCGCTATGATAAAGATAAATCCAAATTAAGTTATTTTTGTCGGGCTATATTCTTTTTTCAGTGGAATTTTTTTTAATACAGATGAAAAATACCTTTTCCAGGATAACAATTGTCAGGAATATCTTATGCATTTATCGCGAATTTAAGATAACATTAAAAAAAATTTAAAAAATTATTAATTCTATTTTTCCTACTAGGCCAGGCCTGTATTATTTTTTAAAAATTGAACAATTTAATGTAAAAAATGCTGTCTCATACATAGGCGATAACTTGATTGCATATGTATTTATATAGCAAAGGTGCGGAACATTTTATATAATATATGTTCAGAGGTAGATTCTCATATTTTTTTAATTATCCTAGATGTATACCTTCTATACAACAAAAAATATATAACAATTTGATATATTATTTTAACTAAAATTATAAAATTAAATTTTTATATATGGAATCATTCCGTATAAAACATATAATATGGAATACCTTAATGAATACCAATATGAATACTTGCGCACGAAGGAGTTTTTGATTGATTTATATAGAATTGTAGATAACTTTTATAGAAATATGATATACTTAACACGTTATTAGGCTTTGCCATTAAAAGTTTTTATATTAATCTCTAAAATTAAAATAAAACTGAAAGTGTAATATGAATTTAAATAAAATTGCTATGTGATTAAAATCAAATTGAATATTTAATAATTCCAGAGAAATTATATTTAGTTTTGTTAAAATGAAACAAATGGATGTTTTAAAAGCGTTTTCGGTGTGAAAAATTAATTTGTTCAATAATAATTAATCATATTTGTAAACCAATTTTAGTCAGAATATTCATTTACGATGATAATATTATATATTTTATATTTAATGTATGTAAATAATTTAAAAAAATAATTGATAACAATTAAAATGTTATAGGTAAATATATAATATTTTTATAAAGTTATATAATTATATAGTATAGCCTAAATATGAGTAAAATGCAGAATTTCATAATTTTTAATTATACCAATTTTACTGATTGATTACATGCGAAATATTGATTTTTCATATTGATATAAAATAATAGAATAAAAGCAATACGTTACGATTTTACAGTTACACAAATTAACAAAATTGATAAAAAAAAGTCTCAGATTTATAATATTTTCCGCTTAAAAGCATAACGCATTTTAAAATGAATCACAACTTTTAAATTAATTAAAAACTTGAATAATAATGAGAGAGAAGAAAAGACGAGGAAAGCGGACAACTTCGTATAATGTGTACAGCTTTAGTGAATAAGTGGGCGTGGCGTGCGTAGGTGATTGATAAATGATGTGACCTTACTGTTCTATGTGATACATCTATATATGTAATCTTGTATGTTTGTTTTGCGTGAAAAAAATTGAAAGAGTAGCTATTCTGGCAGGATATACATTACATGCACATTGGCATTTTTTAAACGGATTTAAATAAAAATTAAAAAATATATCAAAACAAAAATATTTTTATTAAATTATATTATATTTTTTAATATTTTATATATATTTTTATTAAATTACTTTTTTCGATTATATTGTTTTTGTTATTAATATTTTGTTATATTTCATCTGTTCGCGAAAACAGGTAGACAATTGAATTGACCTTTTCAGTGGAAAACATCAACCATAATATACAGATATGAACATAGACAGTATTTCGTAAGGTGTGAATGAATAAAAACTTTTCCCGTCATATTTGTTTGTCGAATATCTCTTTAAAAAGCAGAAATTTCTTTAATATATATCGTCGCCATTCTAGAATGCTAAAGCAGGATATGTTTTTAATTAGTCAGGATATCTAATAAAAACCATTTATTACACAGTTGACAATAATTCAATACAATTCAAAAGATTACTAATTATATTCACTGTTCTTAGCTATATTCGGGCACTCCTAGTATAATATTGATTATCTATTTTCGGTCACTCCTAGTATAATATTGATTATATATATTCGGTCACTCCTAGTATAATATTGATTATCTATTTTCGGTCACTTCTAGTATAATATTGATTATCTATGTTCGAGCACTTCTAGTATAATATTGATTATCTATATTCGGGCACTCCTAGTATAATATTGATTATCTATGTTCGAGCACTCCTAGTATAATATTGATTATCTATATTCGGTCACTCCTAGTATAATATTGATTATCTATATTCGGGCACTCCTAGTATAATGTTGATTATCTATATTCGGGCACTCCTAGTATAATATTGATTATCTATATTCGGGCAATCCTAGTATAATATTGATTATCTATATTGGGGCACTCCTAGTATAATATTGATTATCTATATTCGGGCACTCCTAGTATAATATTGACTATCTATGTTCGAGCACTCCTAGTATAATATTGATTATCTATATTCGGGCACTCCTAGTATAATATTGATTATCTATATTCGGGCACTCCTAGTATAATATTGATTATATTTATTCGGGCACTCCTAGTATAATATTGATTATGTATATTCGGGCACTCCTAGTATAATATTGATTATTATTATTATAAACTATAATAAGTACGTGTAACGTATCGAATCTTTCAGCATTTTTCTATTGACATAATATAATAAACTCGTAATCAGCAATTTCAACATATATTATAAATTACAATAATGAATCTACAATTGGAGAATTTATTATGGAGGTCAAGAAGGCTTTATTATTTAACACAATGCTTTACAGTAAAAGTGTGAGTTTTGTGTATCACCAAAAACGATTAAACGCATGTGTTTATCACCAAAACGCATAAAATTGCAAAAAAGTATTGTCCATTTATTAAACCTGTTCACTTTGTCTAATTAAAAAAATAGAAAGTTTTATCAAGAACCGGCCTGTTACAGTGAAAATTGTGAAACATACGCTGTATATTTTGTAATACATGAAGAATGAAGCCATTATTGAAAAAAGTATTTTTACACCAGACGTTCTGCTATCAAGAAATAACCATCCACTTCATAATAAGTAAGCACTAAGCGCAGAGCCTGTACAAACAGCAGAAAGACAGAGCACTACCGGTTTCGAGCTGTTCAGCTCTCATCAGGTAGCCTAGTCTCCCTACTGATGACTGGAATGCAAGTAGTGCTTATTAAAACCCCAAACAAATAGTCAAAAAAAGCAATTTGAATAGTATATATGTAATAAAAGGTAAGTAAAGAAATATTCATCCGTAAAAACTGTAATATTTTTTCACGATTATTCGTTTCTAAATTTATTCCAATAGGGAAAATATCCCTATATCAGGAGTTCTGAAGTAATTAAAATCTCATTAAATTTGCAGTCCCATATAACTGATTTCACAAGAGAAGATGTCTATTGCCTCTCTTCTTCCCTATGTGCCAGTTTCACAAACCGGTCATTTTATGTTTAACTTTATTACAGCTTTCCTAAATGTCAAGAACATTTGGGAATATTGTCGAATATAAATTTTGCAATAAGAAAATAGTGAGTGATTTTATCAGTTACAATTAAAAAATAAAACTATGATTCAGTGAGCAAAAGGGCTTAATAGTCTTTTTCAATAATATTATATTATTGAGAATGGTCAAGCAGGAGATAGTAGAAAACAATTAATGCAAAACGTTATGATGCCCAGTCCAGCTAATATGATACAAAATGGATGCCAAAATATCGATCAATTTATTTTGTATTTTCAAAATAATTTAGCACGTGAGCTATAATCTAAGTATTACTACAGAATGTGTATCGCTATATTAAAGAAAATATGTGAGCTACTGTTTCAAAATTCATTGTCGATAATATTCTCAAACTATTCGTAATTTATTCATTTTAAAATAGTTCCGAGTAAATGCGTTAACAAATGATTTCAATCGTTTTATATGCAATAATAAAAGTTTAAACATAAAATGACCGATTTATGAAACTACCGCATAAGGAAGGAAAAACCAAATAACAATGTTCCCTAATGAAATCAGATAAATATTTAATGAGATTTTAATAACCTCACAACTCTTGATAATGATATTTTCCATTTAAAAATAGTATTAGAACGGAAAATCGTGGAGAAGTAAATATTTCAGAACATATCCTGTATTACATATACAAAAAGTCGATATCTATCTCTTGGCAAAGACTTTATTATTTATATCATATGAATATGTACAGCATAGTTTAACAATTTTCGCTTATTCTTCGAATTCATTAAATATTAACAAAAATTAAAACACAAGTTCTCGTCACCGCAAACAAACTGGTTCATTATAAATAAATGTTACATTCTAAAAGTTAGACAAAGTATCCATGAGGCTGGCGCAAATATAGGACAGTTACAAGTGTTTGCTCACACATGCATGTACATGTACGGAGTCAAAATATAAGTTTAGAAATGACATATATAAAAATTTTAACATTTTACTTAACTAAGCGGTAGATCAACTCCATGATAATAATACTAAGTTAGAATAATATGTAAGTATGCCATTTTGACTGACAGCGGTGAAGATGCCTCTGTATGTGATTGGTGAGTTCAGTTATTCATCCCTAGTTTGGAGACTCGATTCTTGCTCTGAACTGGTTTCAGGTCAAAACACACATTGAAGCCTGTTGGTGACTCGATGTCTATCAAAACAACCATCGATTCAATACTTTGTGATTTATTATTATAAGTTATAATAATGATGTTGATATTGGTAGCGGAAATAATCAGATGAATTATATTAATAATTCGAGTCATTACACTTTAGTTAATATATAACAGTTTCTAATAATAATAATCAATAATAATATGGAGTGTCCGAATACAACTCAGAACAACTGAGCATGAAACGTATGGTAATATTTAGCAATCGATATCTGTTTTTTAATTTTTTGATCTCTATAATATATGTTTAATAGTTAAATTATGCAGATTAAAAAAATGATTTTATAAGTTATCTGATAAAATAAAAAAATTTTCCTGCAATTAACCTACTAGAATAGCGGCGATAAACTTTACAACATTTGCATATTATTTTTATATTAATAAAGATAATCGACAATAAAATGTGACACAAATGATGCTTTCACAACACCGTGTTATGTTTAATTAATGTGTTCCACTCAAAAATGTATTTTATGAACCAGACAGGTCAATCAACTACCTGCTTTTGCGAACAAATGAAGCATTAGAATATATGAATGAGTAACGGAAATTTAAAAAAAAACTATGATAAAAAATCACATTTATTTATACTAATTTAGATAAATAATTTTGTTTGATAAATGTACAGCTTATACATGAATAAGGATGCAGATGTTTTCTTTTATCATCAGTCAAAACAGAACATACCTTATACATTGTATATAATACTTTTATGTTGCAAGAATTGTAAATATTATTAATATATTATATAGAATATACTATAAGGTCAACGTTCTGTCTCATTTTCAACATGAAAGATTCCTCTCTCACTCCCACTACTCCGAAGTAAGGGCGAAACGAAGACAAAAAGCCGTCCTCTTTTTTCATCCTCCTTTCTTTTCCATTTTTATTGAACTATTTAATTAATTCAAATAGTTGTGATCCGTTTTGAAACGATTTATGATTTTAAGAAATCAAAATTGATACATTTGAGGCCGGTTTTTCATATTTTGTTAATTTGTCTGTTTAAATTTAATTAATTTAAAATTGTCAGGTAAAGCTTCTATTCCATTCCTTGAAATCGATATGCAAAATCAATATATTGAATACAAAAAAATAGTTTATATTAGTTGTATTTACATAATCGTATTTACATAATATAACTATAGTTTTTTTAAATATAATTTATTATCAAATCATATAAAATAAATAAGACCGATAGTTACAACTTCAATTATATATATTTATATATATCGGATAACTTCCTTGAACACTATAAAATTATTAAAAGCATTATACATTTATGGTCTTATATTTAAAATATGTGAAAATATATTAAATTCAAACAAATTATTATATATCAATTGTTGAAAAAATTAGAATTTATAAATCTTAAAAATCAATAGGCAATATAGATATAAGTTAGTCAATAACTATAGATAGTTATAATTAGATATAAAAGTTATATCTAATTAATTATATATAATATTAGTTATAATTAGATATACAAGTTATATCTAATTAATTAAATATATTAGTTATAATTAAATGTAAAAGTTATATCTAATTAATTAGATATATTAGTTATAATTAGATATATTAGTTATAATTAGTTATATTAGTTATAATTAGTTATATTAGTTATAATGAGATATATTAGTTATAATTAGATATATTAGTTATAATTAGATATATTAGTTCTACTTAGATATATTAGTTCTACTTAGATATATTAGTTATAATTAGATATATTAGTTATAATTCAATATATTAGTTATAGTTAGATATATTAGTTATAATTAGATATATTAGTTATAATTAGATATATTAGTTATAATTAGATATATTAGTTATAATTAGATATATTAGTTATGATTAGATATATTAGTTATAATTAGATATATTAGTTATAATTCAATATATTAGTTATAATTAGATATATTTTTTTATAATTAAATATAACAGTTTTTATAATTAATTATATATATTTGTTATAATTACACACAGTTATTTCTATAGCAATTTAGAACATAGAGATATCCATCCACGATCCCGATTAATTGTTAGCATATCATCACGGACTTCTTTCGAACTTATTAATTTTTTATTATATTAATTATGAAACTTCATAATGCCCACAATAACATACTTAAATATAATTAATTTTCATTTAGTTAAATGATTTTTCACATCGAAAACGTTTTTAAAACATCTATTTATTTGCTTATTGCTTCACTTAAAAATAAAAAAAGCAATTTCTTTAAAATTATCGAATGTTCTATTCCATTGTGAATCCATTTCAAAAATTCAAAATTTCAAAAGTTGAATCCATAACAAAATAATTTGTTAATGTTATCTAAAAAAACAAATGATATCATGAAATGTTTTAAGTAGTGCGGAAGGGATACATCTAGGATATATTAAAAAATGCGGAGCCCCCTCTGAACATGTATTACGTAAAATGTTCCGCACCTTTACTTTGGAAAAATCAATGCACATTTACTATATAAATGATGGCCTTCACCTAAAAATTGGGCTTATTTAAATTTAGCAAAATTTGTTTTAAGCAGCCAGAGACATTTAGGTTTCACTTTAATTTAGTCGAGAGCAAAAATATGTTGAACATTTATTTTAACAAACTTATTGTGGTTAGTGGTATAACCGCTGAAACACAAAATGAAGAGCTCATACTATTTACTTGTACGCAGCACAAATCGTTTGATTCACGAAATTTGAGCGAACGAATCGCTGTGGAATATATAACAATATAATATACTAAATACACCTAAAATGGATTGCAGTCAGTCAGACATGGAGCGGAGATATATCTCATATCGTATAATATTCAAGATAGCGGGGAAAAGGTCTCAATTTAGTGGATTCTACAACAATCGATGAACCTTAGCAGAAAAAGAGATTCCTTATTCTCTACTAGTATTTTAAGCTTATAACTAGTAAGATCAACACTCCATCTGTTTTCCACTTTTTGTAGATGGCAAGGTAGGATATGACTGTTTTAAGGACGTGGTATTTAAGCAGCGTACGGTCAGTGCATATTATGGTAAACTCTTGATTTTTCCATTGATTATATTTATATTTTGTATGATAGTTACTGCTGTATGATCAATATGCCTTTGGCTTTAATATACTGTGAATAACTTTTTGTTCCCTAAGTGTCCTTGAGTTGCATAAACTCAAGAATCCCACAGTATATTTTGTTATCGACCTGATATCAAACCCGTTGACGTATATTTCTGTGAGATCTAATGAGTACTCATAATAATTGTTTGTATTCTGGGGAATCCAATGATCAATAACGTAACAAACAAATACAAGATCACGTGTATTAAATGAAATTTATAATTTATAGATTAACAGAGGTGACTAATATTTTATATGTACAAACTTATTATCATCGAATATTAATAAAAAAGCCCATCATAAAATATCGATATAAAATAAATTACTCAAATACAAAAAATAGTTCTACAAAGAAGCTTATAAATAAATAATTCTCAAAAGAGCTACATTTATACTATGTTTGTTTACATAATTTACATAATAAAATAGATTTATTAAATAAATGATTACATATTCAATATGTAACTAAACACAATGAATTTCACTTCTTACTCAAATAAAAGCATGATTATATTTAGATTCCATTTATAATTTTTAATAATCTGAAAATATGGGTGTCATTTGTTTGGTGTTTAAAAGATAATTCAAATTCCTCTTCTCGCTCTATTTCCAGTGTCCCATGGCGTGTATTATAAACGACATAAAAATGATCACCTTAATAATGTGTTATTCTTACACAAATAATAAGTTGGTTTTTCATACTTCACACATGCTTTGTTCTTATTAAGGTAGACGTTCGAATGTCCATCAAGGTTGGCGATATCATTATTTTGTTATTATAAATGAAAGAAAATCGATCGAATGTTTACAAAAACAAATGTCTGACATTCATGAGTTATAAAACTGATGTTGAAAAGTGTTTTAAAAACCGAAAATATGTAAAATCAATCTTGGCAATGACTGAGACAGATAATAGTGACACACTATATGATGTATATCCACGAAATAACTAAATTATAATAAACCGCAGTTTGTTTATGTTTTTGGAAACCGCCTCCGGAAGTTGTGAATTCTAGATGTTTCAAATACCTATTATATACTACAAATTAAAATTAATATTTTGTTTCTAATTTAATCCCAATAATTTCTCAATATTTATTAAATGCTACGGGTTCTGCCTCCTCTTGGTACTTAAATATAATTAATTTTGGAAACCTATTTGACTCCAATAGGCCGTTTTACATTTAGCATTTATCTAATAAAAAATTGGTTGTTACTAATTGTCATTTTTCTGATGTTAATGTTTATATTTCAATGGTGCCTATTCGTTCGGTTTAAGTGGCTGACAAGTATGATCTTCAAATTAAAATGTGTAAAAACTTTATTATTTTATCTCATATTTAGAAATAAATAGCAACATTTGCACCATGCGCTTGTTCAAGTAGATAGAAGACAGGCAACATCACCTTTAATTAATAATAATGCCCAGTGGCTATTTTAATTAAAATTTGCCGCACAAAAAATCCATTGAGCATTATCAATAAACGTCGCCCTGTTGCCAATGGCAGCACTCAATCCAATAATAATGTTAATGAAGTCAGTTAAGTCTGTTAGTTCAGATGAAAGTAACATTGGAGAATCTTAAATAAACTGGTGTTAAAGAGAAAAAATTAGAAAAAAATTATGATATACATATAAACTGCAGTGTGACAACTGATTAAAAAGTACGGATTCAATTAGAATTAATAACTGTGGCTCTAATGATGAATATTATCCTTTTCGAAAACTCTAAGCTGATAATAATCAAAATTATAAAAAATATTTTCATTAGAGTAAAAACTAACGATTTTTTTAAAATGATATGGAACACATGTTGAAATAATTGTACTTAAAACAATTTTGGAATGATTACAAAGAGTTGAAAATAACATGTATTATTTTTCCGTGAACATGAACAGTACAATTATTTATCAACTGTTTTTTAATTATTTCAAAATAAATAATGATAACATTAATAGTAACAAGATGATCGATGGTCAAATCAGGAGCCAGATAACCATCAATTCTATATTATATATTTAAAAAATATATTTTAACATGATCTACTAATAGAACATAACAATTTATGCAAACTAACAAAACATAATAAAAAAACAATTGAATAAAAAAACATAGATAGCAGGAGTGGAAATGAAGATATTTAGAAAAGCTAAGAGGAACGTTAAGAGAAAAGTTAAGAGGAAAGTTAAGAGTTAATATAAAGGTTAAGAGGAAAGTTAAGAGAAAAGTTAAGAGAAAAGTTAAGAGAAAAGTTAAGAGAAAAGTTAAGAGAAAAGTTAAGAGAAAAGTTAAGAGAAAAGTTAAGAGAAAAGTTAAGAGAAAAGT
>JAUZND010063784.1:0-17866 GCA_034780555.1 Coelogynopora nodosa | reverse complement strand
CTCAAAATTGTGTTAGAACTTTTTTTATAGGAAAAATGGAAGGTTTTAATGCTATTCATTTGCTCAATTTATTAGACTAACATAATTTCAGACACCAAAGAGTTTTGAGAGATCGTAGTAATCCGCTTGATTACATGAATGATACCAAATTTTTGCTTAACTTTCATATTTCTAGAGACACTTTCTTTGTTTTATTTAATAGCTTAAATTTAGACAATCCAACATCCGACAGAGGTAAACCGTTAGCGTCTACTGCCAAGCTCTTGATCACCCTCTGCATTTTTGTATATATATTTCAGACAGTATTATTTATCGCTCAGCCAATTTCCAATTGTTAAATCCGTGATTACATAGAGAACAATATCAAAATTTTAACTAAGTTTAATTAACATTTTATTTAAATAAATAAGTGTAGTTTTTAAATTTTTAGGTAATAATATCATATAATTTATTAATTTCTGGCTTAGGAAGATTATGTTGATTATATTATCACCCCCAGAGACATAACACTTTATTTCAAAGACGTATAATTATAATAGTTGTAATAGTTCTTATCCAGACAAATACATATGCATGACAAATAGGCAACAATAAATATAAGTAAAACATGCAAAATAAGGAGTCAAAATGTCAAAAATTGGGAGGGGCACAGTGGGAACAGACGTTGGCCAAACATTTTCCACACATTGGCCTTTCACAAATTGCGCAGACTGAGTGTTCTGTTCTTTGTGCAGTGTGTCTTCACTTTGCAGTTCACGCGTCTTTCAAGTGGTGCAGGGCGTCCAGCAGCAGGAGCAAGTTGTGGAGCTAGGCCAGGTTGAGCTGGGTGATTCAATGGAGCAGGTTGATTCTCTTCAGTCAAGTCTTGTCGTAGCTCGGCTGATAGCTGGAGTAGAAAGGTTCGCAGATTGATGTTGCTGCCAGTTGCTTTGGCGAAGAGGATCCACGCATTTAGGCCTACCAGGTCCAAGATATTGTAAAAGACGGCCAGAGGCCAACTCCTACACCCAGCTTTTGTGGACATAAGCGGCACATGACATCGAGTGCATCCACGCCAAATTTGTTGCCGTTGTAGTAAAGTATGCTTTCAGGCTTCTTCTTCCCACCATGTTGAGTTTGGCAGCCTCTATGTTGTGTAGACAGAAGGTACACCGACTTGTTGCGTTTGGCTTGATAGTGCGTCAGGTGGCAGCCATCTGCCTGAAAAAATTCGCTGGCATGGTCATCCAACTTCTTTGGAGGTGGTAGCTCCCGCCTGTTCACTCTGACTGTTCCCACGATCGTTGTACGTTGCTGTAGAAGCCGTTGTGCAAGGTCCTTATTGGTAACAAAAATTGTTGCACGTCACCTTATAGCCCTTTTCGAATACCGGCTCCATTAGTTGCATGATGATATGGGTTCCCAAGCCGAGATGTCGGTTTTCATCTGCTCCGAGATATGAAATGACGTTGTAGGCATACTTGCTTTTAACTTCGGCAAGAATCCAGAACTTTATGCCGAATTTGTCTGGTTTATTCGCCATGTATTGGGTAAACCGACATCTCGCCTTGGTGGGGAAGAGCTGTTCGTCAGCAGTCATTGAGGCAGCGTGCCGGTAGCTCTTTTGGGAGTTGTCAACGAATATGTGGAGGACTGTGGAAATGAGTGCAAACTTGTCCACCTCCAAGTTTGCTCGTCGTTGATTGATATTGTCAAAGCGAAGGTATTTCTTGATTAGGCGCATTCTGTTCCTGGACATCATCCTGTTGAAGGCTGGGCTTCCCATAGTCGTTGACCAAATGACCTGCGATATGTTAAATCTTCTAAACAGGTTAGCCGAATTTACTATATCGCAACTTTTACTTTGAGAGACAAAACAGTTGCGACATGAATTTTATGAGACAACCTACATGTTTATATTATGTTTAACATATTTCACAAAAAAAGTTTTCTTTAAAATTAACACAATTGAAAATGTTGCATAAAATACACATTCATTTAGACTTTTTAAAAGTTTTTTGTTTTTATGTACACCACTTATGCTTTTCAGTTTTTATTATAAACTGCTGCAGATCTCAATCAACGTTAATTTCTGTAGGATATGATCATCTGCCCTTTTATTTCATCCAATTGTTCCAATATGCATGTAACTCTCTTTCTTCCTCTGGGGAGTATTTGGAGCGAGATCTGTGGGTTTTTTCCGATAACGATCTAGTGATTGAACTAAAAAAATATAAAATAATTAGTTCACTGAAAAAGATATTACTATAGCTAATATATCCAAAGTCGTAGAGACAAACTATAGTTGCAAAATTAAAAGTAAATATTGAATAATTGTAACAGGAAAATATAAAAAACGTTATCATAAGAAACCTAGCTAATCAGTTAGATGAGTAGTATAGAAAAAGAAAATACAAAAACTAGTTGATAGTTGATACTTTTATATGTTGGGTGTGCTTACCATGAACTGCATAATAATTTATAAATGTAGTATACTTCTATGAATTACTATTATTGTTATGTATCACGATTTTTGAGCTTGAAAGGATTTTATGTAATCTTGAAAAAATCACTGATTAAATATTTTGACATAATGTGAGTAAGTGAGGTTGACATATTATATCTAAATATGCATATATAGGCCTATATATGTTTAAAATATACTACCAGCTTTGCGCTATTGATTAAATACTCATACTTACTACTTCTATTTTCAGAGAAGATGTTAATTCACATATTGAACAGGTGGCAGTTGAAAATATGCAGCTTATTTTGAATAAATTATGGGAGGTAAGAGAACGTAAATTTTTTATTGTGTAAATCAGACAATAATATTTAAATTCAATATGTATGCGGGAGTCTTTTTTATCAAAATGAATTTGTGTTTTTTAAACATGTAGTACATATATATATATAATATATACATTGTATATATTATATATATAATGTGTTATATAATATATATGTTATATAATATATATACATTGTTTATACAGCCTGCGTTTAAAAAAGCAGTGAGTTTTTTTGTTCAAAAGCTGCGTTTTGCGCTTTTTTAAATTTTACCTGCGTTTTTTCTAAAACAGTAAAAAATATGGTATGCCTATTTTAATAATTTTGCTATATTATTTATTGTCAGATACATACATAAAATCATAATAAACTGAAATACACTTATTATAATATGTGCATAGATAGTTATTCTCACTTCGTTCGTGTTATATCTACTGATATACCTTCGATTATCTTGGTATATGTGTATAATGAATGAGACTTCTCATTTATTCTATGGTTTTACATTAAAACATTCTATGTCTGAATTTATATTATATTATTTGAATTTAAATAATATTTAGCAATTATCGTTATATCAAGTTGTTCGGTAAACTTAATTATCATTTTGCTTTATATAGCCTATATTGGGACTTTTTAAAAAATATAACTGCGTTTTTTATTATATAGATCTGCGTTTTACTCATATGACTAAGTATAAACACTGATACAATATATGTCATGAGTTAATTTCATTTATGCAATTTTAATTATATGCAGCATCAAAACAAGTGTGTGATTTTCTAATAGTCAGTGGTCATTTTTGTAATTTATTGAAATTCTGTATAGAAAATAAGGTTTCTCCCGGGTGTAGTAGAAAAAAACTTCTAAAATAACATAATATTATATAAATTAAAATTATATAACCAAATTTATATATATATATATAGATTTGGTTGGGTGCTATAACTAAAGTGAGTAATTATTGAAAATATTACAAAATGTCTTCCGTCATTTTAATTTATAGTATTTTTTAAAATAAGTAGCTAATTTTTTACAATTTGTAGAATTGAAACATGCAGTCTATTCTATACCGTCTAAACTGGACATTGACCCCTAATCCGGACGCTTGCATAAACTGGACTATAAATAAATAAATATTTTCCTTTTGTCTTTTCTATGCTAACAAGTTACTCAAATAACACGTTGAAATTATATATTAGGGCTATTTTTATATGCTTTTGATTTCTTTTAAACCCTGAAAACATTTGTTATAGAGGTTACTTGCTCCGCTTTCAAAATACAAAATGTTAAATATTTATTTTAACTATTTTTTATTGTAATAATGATTGAATTATGATTTTTTTAAATACATATTTAGAGTAAAAGAGTGGAATTCTAAGTATTTATTAATTGTATTTCAGTTACCAAGAGAAAGAGTAGATGAACATGTTGTTGTGAAGGTATGTATGAATCTATGTTTAACTCATTTTATCAGGCATTGTTTAATCCTTCTTTATTTTTCTTCCAGATGCCTATTTGCACGTTTCGATTACCACGTGAAAAACGGGTATGCTATTTGCCATATAAAATTTTTATTTAGATATAATTTATGTTTTTGTTTTATTAGAACTATGTATATATATACTTTGAATTATACACTTGACTATAATTGACCTTCAAATTACTAGTTATATATATATAATATTATCCTACTAAAACTATTGCGAAAAAGTATTATTAGATGTCGATTTATTAGATTAATTGAAATATATTGATCATTTATTTTCAATTATTTTATATTCGATATTTCATAATTAAAATTTCAGCTAACTAGAATTTAGCTAACAATGTATATGTATTTCAAATCCTAAAAAGTCATACATATTCATAAAATATAAATTTTGGAAGCCTGATCTAACCCTATTTTGCCAACATGTGGCGGAACTGGCCTATGTTTTTTAATTAGATTGTGCAAAATCTATACTGTCGATCTTATTGTGATGTTATTTTGAAAATAAATAATATTTTACTCTAAATTTTATTCTATACATGTTATAATATGTTCATTAATAATAATTAATTTGTTTAGAAATTTTAATGTTCTATTTATTATTCATATAACTTTCTCAATTAAAATCGATAGTTACCTAGAAATGCATATTCTACTAATCAGAATTCTTATAATGACAATTTCTAAATATAATTGCATAGAAAATCAATAATCTAGAAATGAACCATCTTTATGAAGTACTTGATATATTTTCCAACTATTTGTTTTCATCTAAAAGTAAAAGATAAAATTTGCTGAAACATTCTACTTTCTGTCAATGTTGATATGTGGGTACCAGTAAAGAAGATGAGCTATTTATATATATATATGTTTGGACCATCTCCACCACCTTTGGGATATATTACTAAACTATACCGACTACAGAATTGTGTTGATGCAGCAATAGTTGTCTTCATGTTAGGCGCCGTCCTCTAGAACGACCACTAAGTGGGAGCGCTACGCCAAGATGAAGGGTATCCATAAGAAGAAGCGCTCCCGGATGGTGTGGGACCAAGAGGCCGACCAGTGGAAACCTCGATGGGGCAAGGACCGAATCAACGATGTCAAGAAGAAGTGGTGCATCGAAGTTCCGGAAAATGCCGGTTAGTTGTGATGCTGCTATTGTTGCCCTGTGTTTTGTAGTGGGAAAGGGTTATGTTTATTTCCTGTCTGTGTTGTTTTAGTTATATATTTAAGTACCTCTATACTGTATTGTTATTTTATAAAAATAAATGGTATAATATGCATCGGCAGTTATTGCGTGGAATCCTTCGTTTTAAATTGTTGACTACTATATCGTCTGTCAGTTCGATAATTTGGAACAAAATTTAATTTTTTGTTTTGACATAAATTAGTTAAAAATTTAAAAAAATGTCTTGAACGATTTCACCAACTTGAATTAATATTTAGGGTAATATATCCATGATTCACTTGCTAAATAGTTTCAAAACTTCAATATTTTAAGACATTGTTCTTTTAACTAAAATAGATTATTTTAATTGGACCTCATTATTAGTCACATGCTATTTATACTAACAAGATAGCAATTCATGATATATTATTAATTTTACTATTTTATTATTTAATGCCATATTTTTGTAATGTTTGTAATATTATCGGCTTAATTTTTCTAATTGTCCAATATCCTTAAGGTATTACACATCTAAACATAGAATAGCGCTTGCTGTTCCTTTATTAATATCATGTTGCACGTTTTTGCAGTCGTTTGCTATATTCAAGTAACATGGACAGGCCTGGTGTTAGAAAAATTTACTAACTATAAAAATATGCTAGCAACAACCGTAATTTTCTTCTTTTTATTAATATATGTTCAACTTTAATTGAATAAATTTTAATAATACGGGCTTCTTCGGGGATTTCCTACTTCAGATCCATTTGAAGACCAATTTGAAAAGTTAAAAAATTCTAAGCGGGAGAAGATTGCCAAGAATGAACTACAACGACTTCGAAATATAGCCAGAAATATGAAAGGGAAGGGTGAGTGTTGCTATTGAACTTTCTACTGAAATGTTAGAAACAACCATAAATTTAGGACTTGTGTTGTAGACCTTGATTAACATTTTGTAATTATCTGATAAAGAATATAAGTTTATTTATTTTTAATATTTTAAAATGTTCATTAAAAATATGATGCGTTTTGAAACGATGAAACGATGACGTTTTTTGCGTGCGTATGCAAAAATCATAATTTCATAATATAATTGTTTCGATATTTTTTGGTTTATTAAAATTATAATACTAATTAGTAACACGTGTTTATTATTTTGACCATGGAGTTACTAAAAATAAGTAATATAATATTAAGAAATTCTATAATTTAAGGCAATTTAACCATTTTTACCATTTAACATTTATTCTATTTTATATTTAGATTTTATATAATTTGTTTGAACAATACAATATTTTTTTATAATCCAATAATAAATGACAAGAGTTAGAAATTAATATGCGTATTAATTTAAATAAAAAAATTTACCTCACAAGGTTAATCAATTATTTTTACCATAAACAATTATTGTTATGAATCACATAAATTCAAACAATAAAATATACATATTACATAACATATATATATAATATAGAAGCTATATAAGATTTAAAAACTCTTCTTTATATAATATTATAGACACACAGAAAATATTTTATTAAAACATATTAACAATTAGTATAATTTAATAAGAAAAGCATTTATTCAGATATATTTGTAACAGCAGTTATATTTTATAAATATGGCTGTGTCTATTATAATAAAATATAGTCACTATTATTTATTAGTTTATTTAATTAAATTTATACATGATGTATAAACATGATAATTCAAATTAGTAAATTTATATACAGGAAAAAGTGTGTTTAAAAGGTTAGTAAATAAACTTATAGTCATGATGGCATAGTGTTAAGTTATCACCAGTTTTTTGTATGGTATACTGTAATGTATTAATAATAATATTAATTATTCTTTACTTGAAAAATAATATAATAATTTTGTACAATAATAGTGAATAGTATGGCATAGTACACCTAATAAAGTAGTTTTGCCTATAATAAACTTTATAAAAATACTGTAATTTAACAGTAAAATATTGTTATAATTTTAATGTTTTTAATAAAAAGTTGTTTAGCATTGACAGCTAGGGACTGTTTTATATATTATTTTTATTAACTAAATTAATAACAGTTATCAATAATATATAATAATGAAATGCTAAGAGAAACACTAAGATAATTTTCATACAAAATCAGAACTCATGCAAAATTTAAGATAAAGCTTTATATGGATAGTATATCTGATAGATTCACAACTCATAACAGCAGAACTTATATAAATAAATATATTCTTGTGTTCCAATTCAAATGGCATTATTATTATAATACAAACAATGAAATACTAGAGGAAATTCATATGATATTCCAAATTTTATACACACCATTGACTTTGCATGGATAGTATATTAGATATGTTCAAAATTCACAACAGTAGCAGGCAAATTACAGGATTATATCCAAAGAAGTATTTATACTTTATTGTCCGATATTACACATATGTACATATCCACATCTTTTATTTCTATTTGAATCGTACATCCACATATATGAGTATGTAGTCCATATTGTAGTCCACTTTTGCACAAAAAAATCATTAAAACTTTAATCTGAGCGTATTCCAAATATATATATATATATATATCATGTAGGAATTTTAATCACATATATGAACGAAAAAATAACAGATGCATTTTTATGTGAAATTCATTGACAAATTTAACGAAAAGCAAATATTTTAAAATTTGCGCGTTAGTTGCTAGACAAATGTAATTGTTGAATTCTTCAACAACGGTATGTAGCGTATTAAAAATTTCGCAAACGGCTTAAAATATTCAAAAGACTTTGACCTACATAAAAACGAACGGTTTGTTTTTTCTATTATGCATTTAGTGCTAAAAAGCGCAAAAAAGAATACGCCGAAAAATACAAATGATGACATCACAAATTTAGTTTCACAACCGATGAGCCGTTTGTAAAAAAAACAAAAAGGCCTATTGACATAATCATTATAATATTGTGGTTATGCTTTTGTTAAAAACCGTTGGAAAATCATGAATTTTATCTAATTGAATTGTCTAACCACCATCCGTGGTCCAATATTCAAAACTCTGTCCACGTCGTGCAGTACACATTATGTCCAGTCAACGATATTATCACTTGTTCTAGTACCTCCCATCGCACCTAACCCCGGGGTCTCACACACGAAGCAAGACTTTGGTAGGGCTCTCTCAGTGGCAGAGAAATCGGATGCATCCCTGGGCCTGTTCTCCAAGCCAGCCACTCTCAAGGCGGACCAACAGAAGTTTAAGAAGACTGGCAAAGGGACAAAGGCTGGCAAGAAAGGAACTGCGTATGTTTTGGTTGTGGTATCTTATAGTAATGCAACTGTTGTAAATAATTGACCATCATGTTGTGGACCTGGGTGGGATATTGATTTCTACAAATATTGAAGTATAAAATATTTAATAATTTGAATATTCACTGATCTTTTGTTTCATTCATACTATTGATTTTCATGGTTAAAATAGAACGTGGTCTAAAATTTAAAAACATATTACAAAGCTTGAACGTAGATGTTTTTTTAAACCTATTTATTTACGATATTTAATGTCAAATAAAGACGAATAATTTACATAAATTGTGTACTATTGTACCACTTTATGTAAATAGTTGCGAAAGAGCTGTGATATAATTGGTTTTCTATTGTTTTCTAATCTACTGACTGCCTTATTTCTTATTCTTTATTTAATTAGTTTATTTTAAAATAACATTATATATTTAATAATAACATATATAATATATATTTAATAGTAACAAACTATAAATAGTCTTTGGATGACACAATTTTTTTTATAATGATAATTGAAATAATATTTTTATTTATATTATTTACACTACCAAAATTTAGTACGGAAGAGATGGGCCTCAACTAAAATGGTCGATATTTATCTGAACTCAAAATATATATAACAAAGCATTGAGTTATAATAATTATTGCATCATATGTTAATTAATAAATTCATGATTACTTATGATTACCATGCAGTTTTTTAAAATTTATTTTACGTGTGATGAATTAAACTATTTTAAACAATTGGTAAATTGTAGATCATTTTGAGACTATGCCAAAAGTATCAACGATATTTTAAAGCTAGTATTTTTCATTTATTTCACCATAAATGGTATTCTGTACAGTGTATTGCATGCAATACATTCACTCTGGGAGTAGTACTTACACCTAAAATCTTTAAATTTAAATAAATAACTGGATTACCGAATTTAAATGAAGAATGTTTTCGTCGCTTCGCACCTACTTACACCTAAAATCTTTAAATTTAAATAAATAACTGGATTACCGAATTTAAATAAAGAATGTATTCGTCGCTTCGCAACTCATATATTCTATGCATTTAAATCTTCAATCAAGTCATTTATCATATACTTCTGTTACATCTTCGTATCGCATGATATCTCAATTGAATTAACTGGAGCAGTATCATTTTTGTCTGCATGCGATGAAATTATCTATGAAAACAATTGGGTAATTGAGATAATTGGGCAAAGTAGTGCAAATTCAATAACAATGGAAAATGTGGGGTTTCTCTATCACCGACAAATAATCACTTGGAGTACTTTTAGAAAACTGATTAAATAATTCGATATTTTTTATTACACGAGTACTTTTTGCATAATTAACTCATCGTATTTTCTATAATCTTACTGCAGGAATCGAAAACAACAAAAAACTAGCGGGAAACGAAAACCAATGCAGAACAAGGGATCTCGAACGGGCAACAAGAAGAAATAGGACCTTGCACCGATTTACATTGTATCGTATACTTTGTATCGATTCTTTGTACATAAAATTCCGATCGCAATCAATCAATGTATTCTTGTAAATAAAATATATAACTCACTTATTTTGTTTTGTTATTATTTCAAATTTGGTTGACGGTTTAACCTTTATAGGGTGCATATTATTATATTATACATATTAGACTACTTGTAAATACATATAATAATAATATACATAATATTATGATTAAATTAGACTAGCAGATAGTTTATTTACCTACTGTCGATCGATAAAGTTAAATATTATTAGTTAATATTGATTTGGTGACTAACTTAAACTAACTATAGTTCGTTCTGTAGTATCTTGCCAACATTGATTAAAACAATATTAGTCCTATTGAAATTGTTAATTAATTGTCATTAATATCTTATTGTAGCAATTGATTATAAGACGTTACAATTTAATAATAATATACGATCATTGTCGAGCAATAAATGTTGACAATTATAATAATATATTTAACTATAAGATAATAATTTTATGGTATGGTTAAATATGATAATATCAATAAAATAGAGTTGTTTGATCTGGATTCTGTTATATTTTTTCTAGTTTCTCGATCCCGTCTGTTCGAATTGTATAAGTATCGTCGATGTATAAGTAGCCTCCAATTTCATAACTTATATTTGGACTTGTTATAACTTATATAAAAACCCGGTCAGTTCGTGTGGTGTGTACTCACATCCATTTTTAATTCTTTGGTTAACTGTTGAACGTTCATCTAATAAATTATGTATTTCAACTCCAGAATAGTTATTTTTAACTCTTGTTTGATCAATACAATATTTTTCACAACTTCAAATAATAAATTTGAATATTTACTCTGCTTATATAAATAATAGCTTTGATATAATTATAATAAGTGTATATTTTTATAACAAGCGCCATGCAGGAATGGGAAGTTATGGTGCAAATGAAAATTAATTTTTATAATATTAAGTAGTAAGATATAATAGTAATAATGTACAAAAATAAATTTAGTACAGTAGTAATATGTGTACAATAATGTTCAAACAAAAAAGAAACAGTATATATATGTAAAAGATGTTACGATCAAATTGGTTTGTGCATATGATGTAAAATTTATTTATTTTGTAAGTTATATTTGTTACTATTTATTGTGTATGTAGTGTAGCGTATAAAAGATTTAAGACATGCTGAAGAATTTGAGGTTGGTATTTATCTGAGTGATTTACGTAATTGCGGAGGAATTAAATTATTTATTGGATTGCATTTAGATACGTTTTTAACTCGATTTTTGAGCCTATAATCTAAAGAATCTTTAGAAGCTGCAACTGGTATGTTGGAAAATATATTGTTTTTAGAATTGTATTTTTTCCATTTGGTTTGCTTTTTTTTGTTGATTCCAAACATTGCGGCAGATGCGTATTCAATTATACTGCGTACTGTTGCAACATAGTATTGTTTTAAAAGTTGCTTAGTATTTAGGTATACGGTTTAAGAGCGCGGATAGGGTAGATTTTCCTTCCGATTGTTTTTGTGATTCTTAAAAGCTGTGTGAAGACCAGTTAAATTTGTTATTAAAAGTAATACCAATAATTTTAAAATCATCCATGTATTTAACTAAAGTAGAAGTATATTACATGGGGGTATCAAGTATCGCGAAAATACAAAAGCAGATGGGAGAAAGGCTTGAGGGATTCCTGACGTAACGGGATCCAATGAGCTGTCTCCAATCTTTTCCAAATGAACTATCTGATTTTTGTTCCACAGATATTCTTGAATGAGGTGGATAATTCCTCGTGGTATGATATTCTTTAAAAGGGACAAAACACGTTTTTGGTGTAGTATCATATCAAAGACTTTGCTTAATTCAAAAGCTTGAATTAAAAAAGCTTGAATTAAAAAAGCTTGAATTAAAAAAGCTTGAATTAAAAAAGCTTGAATTGCCCGGTTATAATATTTGTTGGTGTCGAATCTTTTATATGTAATATAGCATAGGCTAAATAAAGATGCATTTATGATCTGAAGATGATAGAAAGGGAATATTGTAAATAGTTTTGGTTTCTAGTTTTAGAAATATAGATTTGATCTAATATAGCGTTTTTTCGAGTTGCTTCGTTTACTTTGGGAATAAAATTGTAATAAAAACTGATGTCGGTCATATTAAATCAATTAAAATCTCCTGTAAGAACAATTGTAAAATCGAGTTTCTTTAATAGATATTGATTTACTATTCAGAGAAAAAATAATAACTCAATATACCTTTCCAGACAACCTATAATTGCTAACGTGCTATTCCTATAATTATTAGTTATATTTGTAATATATTACAATATTTCACACTGTGCCGAACGATATGACTTTTATTAGCCTATTGAATACTGTGCCATAGTATTCTTTCTCCTAGAAACAATAGAGTCAAATATTGAATTATTGCATTTAAAAAACGAATTTCTTCATCTATATTTGAATATAAATTATAACAATTTTACTATTGATTTTTAATGGTAGGAATAATTGATTAATTTGCCCATCTATAGGAGTTATTATTCAATAAAATTGTCTCTGTGTGACTCTTAGATTAAACAAATATTAAAATAAAATCGTAAACATAAGCCCACTTATTCTATATTTATCTGAGTATTTCTACACATTGCATATTATAGAACTATGCTTCAGGACAATGTAAATTTTGATTGTATTAAAATATAGACATGGATCACATCGTTGATATATCTTCCAATTTTTGTTTGGAAATGAATGCTGAAAATAATAAAGACTGTTCAACACTATTAACACTACAAAATAAAGAAATTCAGTTTTATTGTGCAAGTTGTAAAACTACAGAGACGTTTGATTTAGATGTCATTGCACAACAGCTTATGGCTCAAACGAACGATATGATATTTACTAAAACGTCTGAAATTAAAGACATTAATCCCAAATTTATTTTTAGTTGTCAACATTGTTCACCTTGGCCCAGAATATCCAGTAATACACATGAACGAAATAATAATAGTCTGTTTTTAGGTAAAAATAGTAATAACAATTCAAATGTAGATAAAACAAAGGAACAAAGTACAGACAAACAAAATCTTTTAAAAGAATTGACAAAACTTTTATCCGAACGTGAAAATCTTCACCAGCTTCTTACTCAGGAAAATGTGGACAAGTCTTCAATTTTACAAGAACTTGGTCATATGATAGGGGAGAAAATCTATCTTGAACGACAATTGGAAAAAAGCGTTGGACGGATTAAGCAGTTGACACAGGTGATCAATACTCGAAACCAACAGAGTCGCAAACAGCGAAAACAAAGCAGCGAATTGATGCGAAAAAGAACGGCAACATTTGTTCAATACGGAAGTCGACTGATGGGAGGAATAAAAAAGCGTGACGAAGCTCTTCAGAAGTTGATTGAAAAAGTGCAGATACTAAAAGAAGAACATCTAAAGTCCACCGAGGACAATGATGCGCTCATTTGTTCCTTGGAAAAATTGCTTGCAGATCATGACACACTTAAGCAAATGTACAATAAGCTTTCCGAGGAGAGTAAGAATATTGAACAAAAGGCAAAATGTCCAGGGCAAAATTGTTGTTTTGATGGAAATCCTGATATGTGTCGTTGTCAGCAAATGTTGATGAAAAGTTTGACCCAAATTCACGGTGCAAATTTTGAGAACATTAACAACTCTAATGACGCGGTAGAAAATGTAAAAGCAAAATATAAAGTAAGTTCTATTGTAGCATAATAATTTAAATTTTTCAGTCTGATTGATGTTTATTAAGTAAAAGTAGTAGTATAGAAAGACTGGATTCGGCTTACCTCCAAATATATATTTTTAATTTTATTTTTTTACCCCCCTAGAAATGTTAAATGATTTTGAATTTTCGCGTCAAATTTTGTTTACGATCCGGATTATTATGGATCATAAATATACTGAAATCTTTCATTGGGTATATCTTTTTAGGGTAGTAACTTATGACAATCAAAGTTGGTATGATGCTTCACAAATATAAGAGAAATATTTTTATACTACTTATAAATATTTGCAAGTAGCATATATCCTTAAAAAATTTAATTAGTGTCTAATTACATTATAATCTTACTATTTAATTATAAATATTGTTTTTAGACAACCAAACTCGGTATGATGACTTACCAACATAAGCCGAATCTTTTATACGCGTTTTCTTGTAAGTAGTATAATATATATAGTTTTAATAATTTTATTTTATTTAGTAAAATAAAATTTAATAGATGGACATTTAGAATAGCTTTGAACTACCGTCAATTTTTTTAATTTGTTGACATTTGAGTGATTTACAGCTGATTAAATCAATATACATATATATTTTAATATAATGGAATGAAATTTAATATATAGACTAGCAGAATAGCTATGAATCCGTGTTTATTTTTTTTAAAAATGTTGAAATTTGACAGAGTTGTAGACATTTTATCATTGTGATGTATTATGGCCATACATTGCACGATGATTTTAATGAGAATTCTGACTTTGATTTTCAGTTTAATTCTCAGTTTGATTTTGCTTGATGGACCCAAATATCATGAATTTGTAATTTGGTGAAAGTTCACTTATATGACCAATCGGAATTAATTTATAAGACAGTGTAGAAGGAAACATATAGTGTAGAAGACCATCTAAAATTTTAAAAATGGTAAATGAACCATGTTGTAGACCATCGAAATTATTAGAAAACACATACACAATAATTGCATTTCATGAAAATTTAGTGAAAATTCATTTACAATACATGACCAATCGGAATTAATTAAGACAATTTAGAACGAAACGGACATTGTAAAAAACCATCTAAAAATTTAAAAAACTATTTTATTTATGATAATAATAAATTATTTGTGCAAAACGATATATTAAAACATTTCATTTTAAATATTATTAAAATTATACGTTTTGTGTAACCAAATAGTATTATAAAAGTACATACTAAACATGAAAATAAGTAAAAATATGCTTTTACACGTAAGAAAATATAACATATATTGTAAATGAACCATGTAGTAGACCATCGAAATTATTAGAAAAACACAATGATTACTTTTAGATCAATCTATAAGTAACAAAATCCAGCTGAGTGAACGTCAGAATCCTCATTGAAATCATCGTGCAATAAATGGCCATAGTATATCATAATGGTAAAATGTCTACAACTCTGTCAAATTTTAACTGTTTTTTTAAAATAAGCACTGACTTATAGTTATTCTGCTAGTTTATCTGTTTTATAATTTCATTATACTATAGCAATATATATATATGTATATTGATTTAATTAACTGTAAATCACTAAAATGTCCATAACTTCGTTAAGTTTCAACGAATTAAAAAAAAGGACTCTAGTTCAAAGGACTCTATTACATTTTATTTTACTGCATCAAAATTTTTATTTTATTATTTTTTATTATACTACTTACAAAACAAAGTAGTTTAAAATATTTGGCTTATGTAGGTGAGTCATCATACCAAGTTTGGTTGTCATAAGAAGGAAACATCAAATGTTATAGGCTAAAAACGTATAGGTAAAATGACGTCATTTTTCTTCCAAAAATACAAAAACGGTATAAAAACAATATTTTTAATTAAATAATAAGATTATAATGTAATTATTCACTAATTAAATTTGTTATATATTATATACTACTTGCAAATATTTATAAGTAGCATAAAAAATGTCTCTTATATTTGTGAGTCATCACACCAAATTTGATTGTTATAGGTCACTTCCCTAAAATGACATACTCAATTAAAAATTTCGGTGTATTTATGATCCATAAGGAACCAGATCGTAAAAAAATTTGACGCGAAAATTCAAAATCATTTTACATTTCTTAGGGGGGGTAAAAAAACAAAAAAAATGTGTGGGGTGCACACACAGTAGTACACTCTTCTTGTACTACTGAACGTAGATCGTAATATAATTTACCAAATAACATTTTTAATATAGACAATTATAAATCCATCATAAAAAACCGAAAATACCTATAGGTATTTTTAATTCGATAGGTATTTTAAAAAGTTGACTGTAAATTGTATATAATACTAACAATAAATAGCATTTTTTTGTATTATAAGAATGATGTTTCTATCGCAAAATCACTATATGGATGGTATAGTCTTCTGATTTAATCAAGACTTACAATCAAATGTTCAGTGTTAATAAATTTGCAATTAACATTGTACTATATTAACCATTTTTGTTAAATAAAACAAGCCTGAAACTGCAGCCTTACATTTTATTTGATCCTTCTTTTATTTTACACCTTTTTTTATAGAAATCCTACCGGATTTTATTAGAACCGTTTTGTATGACCACTTATACATTTAGCTGCATCCGTACCTTACATCGTAATTTACATCCATTCTGCTATGTAATCAATCCCCATCCGTACATGCCTACAATAAATAAAACCTTATTTTATTTTATTATAAATATATTCTATTTTCAGAAACAGGTAACCGATATTAAACAACATTCTTTTGAAATGCAAGGACGAATAACTGAACTGGAGAAAGAGCTTGTCAATTCTAATAGGCAGAAGGAAGATCTTCGTTTCCGGTTAGACAAGCTGATAGTTCGTGATATGGAGAACAACTCGGTAGCCAACGCAATACTAAGGAATCGGAATAGATCAAATACCGGTGAGATTCCCAATGTTTGGGACGCTATCAATCAGTCGAATGTCGGTGCAAATACTAATGCAAATCATTCGATTGTTCCCGTGCAACTCGAAGCAATGGAGAAGAAGTGAGCCATATTTATTAGATTAACTCTTTAGAAAGCGATTTCTCAAAATTGAAGAATAGATATTTCTCAAATTATTTGTTATATATTTATAACTATAGTTTATTTTTTATAAATTTGTAGAAGTATTCTTTTTGATTTTGTTCCCTGCCGCCATATATACTGATCAAACATGGTAACATATAGACTAACTATTATTGAGGAATCGATTTCATCGTAATATTTATTTGAGAATGATCCTTCATATGCTTTATTCCTTATTAATGTAAATGATGGGCCAAGAGTATCTCCATAAACACATAACAAAGTACATAAATTGGGTTTTAAAACTATAGTATTATAATGTTTTGCATCATTATATTATGGAGGGTTACAATACATGTGTTTTGCTACAATATATTTAGGAACATTTCATCCTATTTTACAATTATTACAATCTAGAAAAAAATAAAATTTTCATAAACATTTTAGAAAAATTATATAAAAAATGAAATAATATTAAAATTAATTGAACTGAATATCTTTGTTTTTTGACTAATTGTGTAAGTTGCATTTTTAAAGATTATTTGAAATATAAATAATAATTATAATACAATAAAATACAAACCCTATTAAATATGATACAATACAATTTACAATATGCAATATACAATATACAATACACAATATACAATATACAATTTACAATACACAATATACAATATACAATATACAATACACAATATACAATATACAATATACAATACACAATATACAATATACAATACACAATATACAATATACAATATACAATATACAATATACAATATACAATACACAATATACAATATACAATATACAATATACAATATACAATATACAATATACAATATACAATATACAATATACAATAT
>JAUZND010063773.1:0-17866 GCA_034780555.1 Coelogynopora nodosa | reverse complement strand
GCTTATAGTTGGTCCACTTTATCTTGACTTCTTTAACACTTCTTTTGTTGTCAGACGTGTTTGACACTGCATCAGATATAGTTTCCCAAATGGCATCTTTCTTTGATTTAGTAACCCTGTGGGAAAACTTTCCAAAGAGAATCTCTTTGTATTTTTTTACCTCCCTCACCAACGTTTCTTTCTCAATGTCTGTAAAATTGGGACTTCGTTTTGCTGCCATTATGACTGTGTAGAAGAGCGAGGATCAAATGCGAGAGCAATTTTAAAAGTGAAACGGAAGATGTTAATATAAACTTCTAATAAATACTTAAGATGATTTTAAAACAAAATTAATGTCATTTTAAAATAATTTTAATGTATATCTAATTATAGTTTTGTGAAACGCATTTAAGAGAAACTTTAGGCGACAATTAATTTTATCTTAAGATTATATCTTAATTAAACATCTTAAAATATCTTTGTGAAACGGGGCACTGGAACATATTTACAATTAATATTCTATTGTTAAACTATTCTGTATATTAATGGATAGCCATATTTGCACATGATTACATATGTCTCTAAAACTAAATAAATCTATTAAGTATATTTCTAATACATTCTAAATATCTATTTAATAATTTTAAACAACTGCCACATTATACATAAAGCAATATATAATTTTTTATTATGTAGTTACATTAATTTTATAATAGAGAATCTCAGTAAAACTAAACCACAGCAAAGTATTAAATTCATGGCCATTTAAAGTTAGCTACATCTTCTGGGAGGTTTCCCTTAAAATTGCTTTGTGAATAAGCAACTTGCTCATCGCCATAGTTTACAGCCAAAATCGGGTGGTGATGTACAATTTCTGCCAGAAAAACCAGTCATTTCACTCAAAAGATTAGCTAAAATGGTGCCATATATTATTCCTGAACTGTCCATTGAGACACTCTTAGATGAGTGGGGACTTTTCTCAGCAGAACATTCTTCCCTCCAATTTCCATCAAATACTACCGATCTTGATGTCTGCTGATCTGGTGTTCTGAAGTTAAAAACATCTGCTGGGTTTTTATTTCTTTCCAGGACCCTGTCATTTATTGTTAATCTTAAAAGCTAATATGATTGCCATGATTTACCTATAATTTTTTTTTATAATCAGGTAAACATTTTACTATTTCAGTTAATACACTATGTCGATGCTGGCCAGATACCTGAGGACGGATGAAGAGCAGAATGCCAACACTTCACAACTGGATATTCGTCTTTCTCAAATTCAGAAAAAGTTAGTTGGTTTATTCGACACTTCTGACACTGGCATTATTCCAGGTCAGGAGCAGATGAAAGTCTTCCTTCGCGTTCGACCTCTTTCTAGCTCTGTGACTAACCAGGTTCGTAACTGTGAAGTTACATTTGTAAAATAAAGTCACTTTGTTCCTATATTGACATACTGTTGCGTTTTTTGTTTCAGAAATGCTTTAATATCGAGAGTCAGTACGATGTTGTTGGACACCCACCAAAGGATTCCTGTACATTTAAAACTGCCCACATTTCTAACAAGAGTTCGCTTAAGTTTACATTCTCCCGTATATTTAATGAAGATGCAACACAGAAATCTATTTTTCATGAAGTCGTCCTTGACCCTGTTCGAGAATTTATAGAAGGGCAGAATTCCCTTATTTTTAGCTATGGTACAACAAGTTCAGGAAAAACATATACCATACAAGGTAAGAATATAGTCAACTCATATTGTATACCTAGTTCAATTTTAAAATAGCTGCCTTTAAATATTAAAAAAATTAGAGACAATACTACTTTACTAAATGCTATTTTAATTGTAAAATCACAGTTTTGTTTTGTTTCATATCTACTTAATTTTTAATTATGCACAGGTGTTTAATATTTATGAACATGTTATAGTTATTCATTCATTTTACGCAGCAATGAAGGGTAGTTGGACCAAACCTGGCCAAAAGAGAGAGAAAGGAGGGGAATTGAATGAATGGAGTTAATCATTTAGCTTTTAGTTTTTTTACTAATAATTAAGTTGTTTAAGAGTAATAGAATTGATTATCATGGAAATTACCGAATAATATCACCAAACGGCATGTTACCATCATTTCACTAAGCGACTTCACTAAAACCAAATATATATTGGTACTCTAATTGTCTTTTAAATGATTTAATGGTTAACTTAATTTAACCTTTTCTGCAGGTAACTCGGCCAATGTTGGAGTGATCCCCAGGACATTTGATGTTCTATTTAACAGTGTGCAACGAAAGGATGAGTTCTCTTTCATGCCAACTGACTTTAGCAGTGTAACAAAACTTGGCTCTGTAGATGTCCAGAAGATCACGGCCGATAAGGAAGTACTTCTGAGACTGGCAAAATCTGTTGCAGAAGTGAGAAATTTTCTAATTTAACTGCATACAATTATTTAATATTTTTAGATATATATGCTTTTTTAGTGTTAACTAACTATTTGGCTTTGTTTTTATTAAGTAAAAATGTTTTTATATATTAACGTTTTGTAAATTATATTTTATTATATATTTTAACATAACTATTTTACTTTTTAAGTTAACTTTGTGAAGCAGTATCATACATAATATTGTAAATGAGTGATGTGAATTTATAACATATAAACATTATTTGTACAGTCATGAAGTAAGGTCACTAAAAAATTGTAAGTGACCGTAAAAGCAACCCGTTTTAGGTATTTCTGAGTGTTTAAAACACAGCTAATATTATGTTGCACGACATGTGATATTTATTTTTGTGTTTAAGGATACATCGTTATGTAGTTTGTAGAATTGAAAAAAAGTTCCATTGTTGACTTTAGTTGCAAATTTTCTTTATCTCGTCTTCAGACTAACAATGATACTATGCAAACTTCAAATGAAGACACACTCAATGCTGGGAATATTTCAAATTTATCTGGTATGCATTTTTGATTGATTAATTTCAGAAGATTATCTTGTAATCATAATGTAATATACTTTTTATTATTGTTGCCAAAAAACTTTAATCGAATAATCTTTATAATGTTGTAAAACTTTAATTTATTCATCTTTCCGTGATAATTGTTATGCTTATTATCAAAACAGTCAAATCGTTTGTTGCAAGTGAGTTCCGTAAAATGTTAGTGCTGATAAAGATTTTTATTATGGAATGCTTTCAATTTTATTATAATAATCTGTCAAAATTGTGTAATAAAATAGAAGCCAATTATACCTAAAAAGATCAAAACTAAAACCTTCGTATACATTGAAGAAGAAAAGAAAAGTCCATCGTAATGTGTCAACAAAATATATAATATTGTGAATTCAGCCGATAAAAACAGGCTTTTAATTTTCACTTTAAATTACAAATATAATAAGAAATCTTTGTCCTTTTATGTGTAACTTTTTAGTTCCTAATCACAGGGTTTCCCCGCCTCAGGGAAAATGACAATATGAGCTAAAAGCAAGGAAAATGAAGACAGTAGTTAAAATCAGGGAATTTCTTTATTTTTTTGAAAAATCAGAGAAAACTAAATGGCTTATTCTTTATTTTTTAAATATCCATTTTGTACTATCTAAAGAAAATTTTTAAAAAATTCGCTCGGATTGCTCGTTCAAACATTTTTTTATATAAAATATATTAAGTGCTGTCTTATTAAATTTTTTTGTAATTGTACATAAGTAGATAAAATCTTCTTTTTTTATTCCTTTGGGAAACCTAATATGCACTTATTTAGTATATATATAAATATCAAAGAATTTGATTCTGAAAAAAGCGGGAGAACCCTGTAACCAGGGTTCATTCCAATCAGGGAGTTTAAAAGGTGGTAAAAATGTCAGGGAAAACACGTGCATATGAAGAACTGTCCTGGAAATTGTGGATGCCAGGGAATTTTCATTATTTTTATTCTTTGTGTAGAATTTTACCAACTTCCTGTATTTATTTACTTCTATTGCATCACAATCACAAATTTTTGTATATTACATTATTTAAGTAGAAACCTCTTTGTAATTCTTGTACCTACTTAATTATCTTTTCCGAATTTTTGTTTGCTATACATTTGTATACATTATGGGGACATTAAATGTTTGTATAATTACTGTCAAAGCAAAGGTACAAAAATATTATAGTTTACTAAGTATTATATAGTATTCAATCAATAATTTTCATTAGAACATGTAGCTATTACTATTAAGTAGTTTCCTGGTTTTAATAATGAACTCTGAATTAATTTTGTTCTGATGTCCAGTAATTTTTTCGTGTGAAAAAAACAAGAAGTGGCTATCTAATTTTTTTTATTTACTTTTTAAAGGTATGAATTTTTATGGATAAAATCTTCTGAAATATTTTCCTGTAAATGTTTTAGGTTTGTGCCTTTTCTATATTTTATCTCCTATTTTATTTTTCAAATTTATATTTCACATCTAAGTCGTTTTTTTACTATACAATTGATCATGCAATTCTTAACATTTTGTAAATAATATTGTAAATAAAATTTCAATCCGAATAGTTTATATATATATAACAACATTTTTGGTTTTCTTAAAATATTTATTAAAACTATCGGGAATCATGTTTTTGAAATCGGGAAATGAGGTAGCAATATATAGCAATTTAAAAAGATAAAATTGTCGGTGTTTATAAGTTTTTGAAAATTACAAGTTTACTTTTTTCTTAAAACCTTTGCGTGATCAAAACATTTGTATAATATAATATTATGCAATATTCTAACTTTGAATTGAAATAATTTTGTATCTTTGGCAGCATATTTTCATATTAATGTTTGCTTTTTCCTGATATTAGGAATATTGGGTTTTATCGTATTTATTTTGAATACTTATAATTTCCTTTTGTGATAGTATCGTTTCTTTTGGATAACCATCAGCATTAATTGGCTGTTTTTACTTAGTTGTATTTAAGGTAAGAGATTTGTTGTACAAAATGTTTAAAAAAATTATTTATCGAAATTCGTTAATAAATTAATAAATACTGTGAATCCGATAAAGTTTTATCTTTTATTTCCAGGGTATTGCTTTTTCTAATTGTTGTCTCTTGCTCTGCAATGCTAAATCACAATCATCAGATGACCATGACCTGGCGCACATGCTGCTGAACACCGGGCAACGGGAGCGCGAGGTCACTCGAATCACCTTCGACAAGTCGGATCAGGTCGAGTTCACACTCTGGATCAGCTTCGCCGAGATCTACAATGAGTCGATCTTCGATCTGCTCGACCCGGCCTCGGCGTCCATCATGCCGGCGCATAGTGGCGTGGCTCCTGGCGGAGGTCAGGTGACCAGTCAAAACCCGTGGGGTGGCAAGAAGCGGTTGAAGAGGACGAGTCTGGATCTGCGTATGGACCGGAATGGTGGGATCTACATTAAAGGTGACAAGCCCAGAGGTTTTTTAACCCGAAATAAGGGGTTCCTTCGAGTCACAATATTCACAATGTTTTGTGAATATTATAGTTAAAGCAAATAAGGTCACTCAACGTAAAAATTGTATAGAATTGTTTACCCATATAAAATAAATTAAATTCATAAGGGTTAATTGAAATGCGAAAAGAATTTAGGAAATTATCAATTAACATCTGTTGAAAAATACAGTTAACCTTTATCATTATTTTTTTCACAGTTCGTTAGTTACGGAATAGATTTTTCCGATTAAATGTTTTAAAAAAACGGAAACAATTAACCTGGATTAATTATTTTTTATACCAATGATGTAACATAAAAGTACAAATCACTTTTTTTAAGAGATCATTATTTTATTATTACAGGCATAAGATTCTTCCAGTTTTTTGAAGCTAAAATTTTCATTTTTGTAATTCGTTCAAAACTGAGTACTGAATATTGTGTAGCTAGTGAAATTAATTTATATCTACACATATGCATATGTCATATAACATATATCGATTTTAGATTCGTTTTAATTTATAAAACCTAAAAGATTTCGTCACTCCGTGCCCATTATAGGTTTTGCTAAACACGTAGCCATACATACCACCCAGGAGATTGTTGGGTTTCCGGCTTGTTTTACTATTCACTATCATGTCTGATTAATAAAAAAGGTGAAAAATCATTCACTTATAGAAAACACCCCGAGCTTTTTAGAATAACAAAGTTTCATTATCATGGGTACAATAAAAATTACCGGAAACGATCAATTATATATAGTAACAAATTAACATAAACACTATTCATAACTATAAAGTAAGCTATGAGTGGCCAATAATTGACAGTATACGACACGTTCCGACCATTGACAAAGAAACAGAATACTAATATTATGGGCGGTGCTTCCTACGCATCAAGTGGTGCTTTGAACAGAATTTTGCAAACCTTAATATTATCAGTAGTAGAGGACGGGTGGATTCGAGCACATTTTTTGACATTAACACTTGACCTTTGACCAGACCCCCTACCCCCTTTTTTAAAGATCTGGATCATAAATAAGACAAAATCTTTCATTGGGTATATCTTTTTATGGTAGTAACCTATGAAAACCAAAGTTCAGTGCTATGATATAAAAAGATATCTGTCTATAACTCAAACTCATACTTAAAATTAACATTTTTTAAAGTACATATTATCACCTATATGACCTATATTATACATTATTATTTTACATTTTATAACTCACACTGTAATATCTCAAATATAAGTGTCCTGGGTATGACATTTAAAACTGCAACCGCAATGTGTAAGAGAGGTAGCACCTTACCCCAACAAGGGCCCCTGGCTAAGGATTAATCATTCAAAAATCAGATTATGATTTGAAGCGTCTTTTGAAGGAAAAAGAAAAAATGGACAAGGAGAAACAAGTTATGTCAGAACGTGTTTTACAAAATGTATGGAAGAGAAAGGCCACTGATGCCGGCTGCAGTTCATCATATAAAATCCCCAAAAATACCTAACTACACTGAAAATCCAAAACTAACATTTATTATGTTCCCTGGTGATAGAGTACATGTATATATTTATTCATCGAGTATCACCATATACCTAGACTCTTACATGCATTTACCTATAATAATCTACTTCATAATTTCTATATGTACTACCTACTTTACCTACATAGCTGTTACCTAGCATTATCTACATAACTGTTGCCATATTTCTTTGGTGGAATATTGCGTACAAAGCTATATTGTAACATATCATATTGTCATTAATATATAAGATATGCACATTATATAATATTTGAATTCTGTAGGTAAATATTAGCTATTTTTAGCTCTTTTTATATTATGCCCGAAAATTATCACCACACCCGAAAAATAGAAAAATTGTGAATCGGAGCACTGAAAGTTGGTATCATGACACAAATATATCAACATTTCTAAATATTATATAACTTTCAAAAATGTAATTAGTGTATAATTACATTATAATCTTATTATTTAATTATAAATATTGTTTTTAGACCTTTTTTAAAATTTTGGACGATAAATGAAGTCAATCGTAACGTCATTTTTGTTTTTAGCCTTTTGATGTTTACAACCTATGACAAACAAACTTGGTTTGATGACTCACCAACATAAGCCAAATCTTTTATACTACTTTTTTGAAAGTGGTATACTTTTTAATAATTTTGTTATGTATAGTAAAATAAAATTTAATATATAGATATTCAGAATAGCTATGAGCTAGTATTAATATTTTTGAAAATCGGTTGAAATTTAACGATAGTGATTTACAGCTGATTAAATTTTTAAAAAATTCTATAGTAGAATGAAATTAAATAGATAGACTAGCTGAATAGCTATGAGTCAGTGCTTTTTTTTTAATCGGTTAACATTTTACAGAGTTGTAAACATTTTACCATTGTGTTGTATTATGGCCATACAATGCACGATGATTTCATTGAGGATTCTGACATTCACTCAGATTTATTTTGCTACTTACAGTTTGATTTCGATGAGAATTCCGACTAAATGGACCGAAATACTATGAATTTATAATTTGGTGAAAGTTCATTTATATGACCAATCGAAATTAATTAGGACAATATAGAAAGAAACAACTAATGAAAAATTGTAAATAAACCATGTTGTAGACCATCGAAATTATTAGAAAACACATATGCAATGATTGCATTTCATGATAATTTGGTAAAAATTCACTTATATGACAAACTGGAATTAATTAAGACACTATAGAACAAAACAGACTATGTAAAAGACTATCTAAAATTAAAAAAAACTATTTTATTTATAAGAATAATAAATTATTTACACAAACGTCATATTAAAATGATATTAAAAATATTATTCAAATTGTACGGTTTGTATAACCAAATAGTATCATAAAAGGACATTCTAAACATGAAAAATTGAAATTATTGGAAAACACACACAATGATTACATTTCATGATAATTTAGTCAAAATTTACTTATGTCCAATCGGAATTAATTAAGACAACATAGAAAGAAAAAAATAATGTATGCGACCATATTAATGAGGATAATAAATTATTTGTGCATAACGACTTATTAAACATTTTAAATATTATTTGAATTGTGTGTTTTGTATAACCAAATAGTATCACAAAATAACATCCTAAACTTCAAATAATAAGATAAATAATACCTAACATGTAAGAAAATTTAACATATATTGTAAATGAACCATGTAGTAGACTATTGAATTTATTGGAAAACACACAATGATTACATTTAGATCAAAATCAAGCTGAGTGAACGTCAGAATTCTCATTGAAATCATCGTGCAGTATATGGTCATAATACATAACAATGGTATAATGTCTACAACTCTGTCAAATTGCAACAGATTTTTAAAAAATAAGCCCTGAGTCATAGCTATTCTGCTAGTCTATCTGTTTAATTTCATTCTTCTATATAAAAAAATTTATTTAATCAGCTGTACATCACTAAAATATCTATAACTTCGTTAAATTTAAACCGATTTTCAAAAAATTGAACACTAGCTCATAGCTATTCTAAATGTCTATCTATTAAATTTTGTTTTTAGTATGTAATTATTATTTTTAAAATAATTATACTACTAACAAAAAATTAGTATACATGATTTGGCTTAAGTTGGTCAGTCTTTATACCAGGTTTGGTTGTCATAAGTTGTAAACATCAAAAGTTAAAGGCTAAAAACAAAATGACGTTACGAATGACTTCATTTTTCGTCTAAAATTTTACAAAATAGTCTAAAAACAATATTTATAATTAAATAATAATATTATAATGTAATTAGACACTAATTATATTTTTAAATGTTATATACTATTTACAAATATTTGTATGTAGAATAAAAATTATTTTGTGAGTCATCATGCCAACTTTGATTGTTATAGGTTACTACCCTAAAAAGACATGCCCAATGAAAGATTTTGGCTTATTAATGATCCGGATCTTTAAAAAAAGGAGGGTCTGGTCAAGTGTTAAGGTAAAACGTGTGCTTGAATCCACCCTTCCTATACTACTATTATATATACCGTAGACGTCTGTTTTAATATCTGGCTTAGATTTCGAAAGAGAAATAAATATATTATTGTTTTTGCGTAATATTATATATTTTTAAACTAATACATTATACAATATAATACACCTTTCATAAATTAAATAATTAGTTTTAATGATATTACTCAATATTACATATAATATGTTTGCTCATTCAGTGTGTTAATATTTGTAAGAGTAAATGTAATAATAACATTTAATAATTATTCATATTAAATACAAGTAACCAAACAACTTGTATATATTACCGCAATTCACAAGGGGTTTCCCAACCCGCCTTCCTACAAGTGTTCTTTATGAACTTGTGTTTTATGAAACGAAAACACTTGAGAATCGTGGACTTGTGCTTTATGAAAACGGCCCCTGTTTATTAATTAAGTAAATTGTGAAATTCTAATATTATTTGACAAATTTAATTGGATAGATAAGTACTACACATTACTAGCACAGGTGCCAATAACAGTTAGTGGTAAGGACAAAATTTCATGGGTATCCATCTATTGTTCTTAAATTCTATGATATTTATGTTTTTAAAAACCTCACAACTAAAAGTACTTTAATACCTGAATCTCGTAACGCCTAAAGACTTTGTCACGATAAGAATCTTAGAAATGTTATCTGGTCTAAAAATCTATTAACATTTAATCAGGGAAATAGCTTTTGTATCGAGAACAATTATTAATTTTCGAGTTTACCATCAATTTTAATTCAAGACATATTCAAGTTTAGTTTTTATCGCTAATTTTCTTAAATTTTAAAATTGATTCATTACATGAAACTAATCGGTTAACTTAACTTATTATTTGCTTCCAGGCCTACGCCACGTCCCGGTAGAATCAGCGGACGAGGCCTACAAACTCCTTCTGCTAGGTAAGCGGGCCCAACAGGTTGCCAGTACCCGGCTCAACTTGGTCAGTTCCCGGTCTCACACGGTATTCACCATCTCTGCCGTGCGCTCCGTGGTGAGCAACAAGAGCAACAATCCGAGGTTTGCCTCGGTGAGTAAACTGACCTTCTGTGATCTGGCGGGGAGTGAAAGGTCGGAGAAGGCGGGCACACTGCCGGGGGGACCCAGGCTCAAGGAGGCCTGCAATATCAACACGAGTTTACTCACGCTTGGCAGGTAACTTGGGTGATTTTTTGAGTGGAACTGGGGAGGGGGTCTTTTTTACACATCGTATGCAGTCTAAGTTATGCTTGGTTTGGTTAATTTTTAACCTCGAAACTATTTGCCGGTGATCAATAAAAAAGGGGGTTTATACTTTATTTATTGTGATCAGGCAATTGGTATTTCGGTGGTTTTTTAAAAAATTATTGAGAAACTGTGGCAACTTTTGGCAAGAAAAAAATGTATACAATTTGTCGCATCTATTGGCTTTCAAATTGTTTTATTTTTTCGTGTCATTTTTTATGAAATTTAGTATCATTTTGCTTCTTGTAAAATGCGAAATGTTATTAAATTAAATATTTTATTTATTTTAATAGTAGAATAGACTATATTATATATTAAGAGTTTCAAAATCAGCAATTTTATGCTAGAAATGTTTCCAAACCCAGTTTTTTTTTATATTATTCTTTATCTCAACACCAAATAATATTCACTAATACAATTGTAAATGGTTCAATGTTATTTATATATTTATTTTATATGTCGTAAATATTAAAAATAAATAATTTGCAATAACAATAATTGATGAAAAGAATTATTGTTATTATATAAATATCTCGGGAACTTATTTTTGTATTCTGGAAATATTGGCGGTCAACAAGTTAACAGATTGGATTTTGAAGAAAAAACAGTGTTATACGAATATGATATTCCCGTAAACGAATTATAACAAATGTTACCGTAAAAACCTATCATAATTTTTCTATTTGTTGAATTTTTAATTAACTTTGACATGACGTTAAATTTTGCCTAACTTCGAATACTTATGGGCATAAATAATATTTAAAAAATAATTATGTCTATATAATTTTTAGTTAAATGTTGATTAATGCCATTTACCTGTTTGTCCCCTCAAGGTGCATCGAGTTCCTGCGTTACAACCAGAGTCACCGCGACAATCCCAAGCTGGTGCCCTACCGGGACTCCAAGTTGACCCGACTGTTTCAGAGTTTCTTCGTGGGGAAGGGGCGAGCTCGGATGATCGTTAACATCAATCCGGTGGTGAGTCTCTTCGACGAGACGGTGAAGACGCTCAAATTCTCGGCAATCGCTCAGCAGGTGGTGATTGTGGACCAGACTGTTCAGGAAACGAGGTTAGTTTTTTAGTTTCCCACATCTACAATATTAGTACTCAAGAGCGACTTGAATTCTGTGGGTTACATATATTGTAAAACAATTTTATGTTGACACCGATAATTTATTGGTGCCAAATCTGGTACTGCGGGTGTGGGCTTAATCAGTTTACATGAATGTAATAGATTTTAATCGTTCGTCTATATATACTTTTTAAAATCATGGTTCGAGGTGTATGTAGCATACTCGTCTTATATCTTTATTACAGGGTTGCTCCAGGTCCTTAAAGGTTCCTGTAAAATGACATTAAAGCTGTGAAACGTGAAATTAAAGACAAGATGATGACATGATATTTATCTTTTTACTAAAACTTGTTTTGAGTACAATTGTTTTCACATAGTATGAGTGAAGTTAGATTTTCTATGTGGAATATGTCTGTTTTTATAAATTTATTTTCTATACTGATTTATACTCATTATAAGGTTTGTGTATATTCCGATAGACGTTAATTATATAAATCAAATCATTATATAATAGGAATAGTAAACTGGAAGCATTTTTTTATAGAATTTGTAGGTCCTTAATTACCTTAATGAGATGCTGTACCAACCCTGTAATATTATTATTCTACATTATGACATTATTTTCAAGTAAAATTTGTATAGAAAAGTATAAAAGCCCTGTAATATATATTTTCTGTAATTATAAATTTGTCTTGTCATTATATGTAGCTGGTTTCTTTCTATACTGAAATAAAAGGATAGATTAGTCGGTAATTTTAAATAAATATATATCTGTAATATGTGCGTAGTATTTATATATATATATTATATTCTGCATATTATAATATGATTATGGATATGACATATTAAAACAGTAATCAAATATAAGTAAATCTATACAATGTAAAAGGGTTTTACAATTTTTCTTCAACAGTACACTTATTTAATTCAATTTAACTTTAAATTCATTACACTTCAAATCAACTTGAACATATTTTTCTACAAAACCTTATTGAAATATGGAAAATGTTGCTGGAATTTTTCATACTTAAGAATTTCTACACTGTTGTAAATTCTTCCTGCCTGCTTCCTCCATTCCAGACTGCGCAACAACCGGTTACACCAGCTCGCCCTGAACACACCCAAGCCCGGCGAGCGCATCAGTATCGACTGGGAAACCCCCTCGACCACCGGCACAGATCGTGGCGACGTTGGTGGAACCGCGGCGGCCACCGTGAGAAGGGGCGCCTCCTCCATTGTGGCGGCGGGTGGAAATCTGCTAGGACTGACTGTGCGCCCGAGTAGTCTGCACCGGTTGGAAGAGGAGGGGGAGGGTACTGGCACCCATACTGCCGTGAAGAGCAAGACCAGCGGCGAGCTGCAGGAGATGGTGAGTTGGGTGGTTTTGATTGCCTTGAATTGTGTCCATTTAATTATGTCACGAATTCAGGTGTGTCAAAACTAAATTGTATTTTTTGTGATGTGTGTCAAAACAGAATTTGTAAGATAAAATGGTGACAATAATTTATCGCTACGGTTGTTGAGTACATTAATCCCTAATTATGTGTATTTTTCGACAAAAATTAATTTTCCAGTATTTTACTTAACATTATTCAGTTTTTTTCATTCAGAATTGCAGGCTTGAGTCGCCGACCAAGCCGACTAAATCAAGTATGGAAATTCAAGCCTGCAATGCGTCCTATTAAAAAAATCAATAAATTAACCTGAATGACCGATTCTAAGTCAACGACCCCGACTTAATCAGAATACCCATTGAAACCACCCGGATCTGGCATCATATGGCTGCAACGCAACATATTGGGAAAATCAAGAATTGTAGTTGAATGAACGATTATTACTATTAGGGTATCTCTGATCTATGAGTAAATAGTAAATTCAAACTCAGTTACCTTGGCTGAGTCAGAATCCCCATTGAAATCATTCGTATCTGACATTGCATTGCCACAATGCATCGTGTTAGGAAATTCAATAATTGTACTTGAATGATCGAATACTACCAATAGGGTATCTCTGATCAATTTCTAATTGGAAAAATCGAACCCTGTCACCTTGATTTAATTGGAAACGACCTTGACCTTGTTTAAATCGTCCAATACAAAGCCATAGTAATCAAAACAAATACTCGATTCTGATTGGCTACCATACTACTTTTGAGTCAATCTGAGAATCCTAGAAGTATGTTACCTTATAAAAAAATGTTTATTGATTACGTAATGTCTGTTTTATTGCTTATTATGTTACCTTTCTTCTCGTAAACATTCTTATTGTTTAAGATTTTTCTTTTTGAAATAATATAGTGTTCAAAAAGTAATTATTATTGATAACATTTGTTGTCAGATAGATGTTCACATCTATTCTAGTTTAAGACAACATTTTACTCCTTCTCCCCTCTATATGTATAGAGCATGTTGAAAATGGTCATCGCAGACCTTAAGGCTCAATTGATTGAACAGAAGGAGGAGTTGATCTCGCAGGAGGTTCAGATTCGAGCCGAAGTCTGCAAGACCATGTCCGACCACATGATTGAGATGGAGAACAACTACAAGTGGGTCGAGCACTGTTAAAAACTTTTTTCAAATAATTTAAATTATTGATATAATGTTATAATTTTTATGTAATTTCTTTCTATAAATAATGACAAAAATGTCTGTTGTTTAAAAATTAAATTGCTTTCTACTTTGTTATCTTTAATTTTTTTATACATATGTCATATTAATGTTATTTCAACAATTAATTAATCAATTCGTCTCGATATCTTGAAAATTAAAAATTATTGGATTAAAATTTTATTTCGAATATATATCGAATTCATTTTCGTGAGTATAAATTGAGTTTATGGAAGCTGTCAATCTTATCTTGTCAACCTCACCCGCCCCTACGATAGGGAGTACATGCGGGAACAGGAGCAGAGCATGGAAGAAGAGTCCGAACGTCGCCTGAAACTCTATCTTAAGTCCTACACTAGGAAACGTCGACGTGTTGAAGACGAGGACGATGACGATGACGTGGAAACGACTGAAGAGTGTCAGGGTAAGTTCTTCTTGGATTTCTTGAAAACTTCTGGATGACATTTTATGTTACGGTTTTCAAGGACCACAAAACTTCTTTATTTTCAATTCAAGGAATTCCTTTTAACAAATCGAAAAAATATATAAACTAGTTAAATCAAATAGTCGATTTCTAGATGTTGTTGTATTCTAATATTATGATTCATACTAAGGCAGCCAAAGGAAATTAAACAACGTTGAGTATACTGAAGTATCCCATATTTAAATTGATGACGTTGTTTTTGTTTGCTTTGATATAGACAGCTTCAATTATACGTCTAGTTTGAAGGTTTGAATTATTACAGATGCACTATGTTTAAATGAATTTAATCTGGAATTATTTCATTTCTTTTGAATTTCTGTGTAACTATGAAAAACTATATCTATGTCATCTTTCTGAATTGTTCTATTTTGGTTGTAATAATTACTAATAATGTATGTATAATTGTAATAATATATTATTTGTGCCGCAAATTATAAATCTCTCCATGAATTGTCACTCTTAAAAACTCCTTAATTTTTTTAGAAGAGTGCAGGAAACGTTATTAAACAAACAATGTTTTTATTTTTTGTTATTTGTATTATAACAGTCGTGATTATTAACATGAGCACATTCGCGCTTTTTGTACCAAATAAGGTAAATTATTTGAGAAACCCATTTTTATGATTGATTCATTTCATGTGGTTCCACTGAATCACCTTGCTGACACTAGTTGCCATACTTTTGGAAAGCTGATTTTTATTGCAAATACAACTGATTTTATGTAATCTTGTTTGCCTGTTTCACTGTAAAATATTTAATAATAGCGTTATTTATATTGTTGTTATTTCCTTCATCAAAATAATCAGGCAACTTTGGCCTTTAAGTGAAACACATTCTAGTGATCCATCTTCGTACCCTCAAAATGTACGCCAACAATACTAACTATAGTAACTTAAAATAATTTTTTTAAACGTCATGCCAAATATATTCGTTATTTTGTATTGTAACAGTCTGAAGACATTGCCGAAACAAGTTTACAATGTTTACAGGGTGTCTGTGATAATCCCCCCCTCCACTATGGTAGTTTGTGTTCATTTTATTTGTATACATGCTTATACACAACATCCCCTCGTGTGTCTGCTGCATCGATCGACAGAGCGAGATCGTCTAAACACGAAGATAAGAAGTCTAGAGGAGGAGCTGGCCGAGTCACGCGACGCCAATGAACACCTTACGCAGCTGAAGGACCGACTCCAGCTGGAGGTAACCAAATTGGAGTTCGTCGTCTGCTCGCAAAAGGTAAGTGGTGCTCAGCTAATTGTTGTTATGATTATGTGTATAATATTGGCGCCATCATGTTTTTGTTATCTTAATCTAATAAATACGGGAGTTTGTTGGTGCTCTTCAATCTGAAACTGTTTTAGCATTCCATTTATTTGAATACTATAGTATACAAAACTAATTTAAATATGTAGTTCAGTATAAATTGTTTTCTGTTCTTGTTAAAGTAGAATTATTTATTTATAATAATTATACATTAGTTATGCGTAGCCTTGCTGATTATTACTATTATAGATACGTTATATGATTATATAAAATGAATTGTGGAATTAACTTTTTATTTGTTATGCTGTTTTGTGCAGTTTGTATAATCTATATGATTTGTACGTAACGTTATATAATTTTTTTTTAATTCTTAATTTTAATTATATTACTTGATAATTCAATAAAATCTAGAAATGTAATTTCGTTAAATCTCTAGGTATTGAGAGACCTCTATACAGTTACTGTTAGCTTACAAATATACTAGTAGTTCTGTCACCTTTCTGTCTCATATCCTTTTCATTCCTATCTTATTTTAATTTGGTTATTATTTTAGTTTGTATTTATCCAGTTCCATTCTCATGAATTGGTTTCAGACACAGCCATCGATAGCAACTGTTTCACAGCATGATGTTTCAACCGGCGCCGGTAAGCATTTCGAAGATTCCTGTGTGTCCTTTAATGTTCCACAGTCAGTATCGCAAATGGTTGTCAAGCAGCGATTCTTCCAACCAATGAGTTCGAGGCCGCAGGGTGACCAGGTTAGTAATAAACTTACGTTATGTGTTAACCCGAATTGATCACTTCAACCCAGTAACAATTTTCCTTTTTAGATATTATCACGTGACGCTATTGTATTATGACATAATGAAAAAAAAATTGGGTTATGTTTAATTTTTTGGTGAAAAGGTCTACTATGTTTTACTGAAACATATGGCCTAATAAGGTTATATTTGGAGAAAACATGAAAATTTGACTATTGCATTACGTAACTTTTTTCGATTAATTATCTTAAATATTGTTTTTTGATATTTCATTGTTTTTCAACAAAAGTATATTTGCCCAACAATGCTTTGATTTTAAAGATACAAAGGAAACCAAAATTGAGTAATAAACAGAAAGGGGTATGCTACGAGTAAAATATTGAGTGACGATTAGAAATTCGTATTAAAATTTCAATAAGTAAACTAAAAAAGAAAGCGGTACCGTAATTATAACTATTTTTCGAGTATGTGCAAGGTATCCGCAACCTGGAAAAATTGAAAATATTGGGGAGAAATTAATGTTACCAAGTTCAGTAAAAAACTTACAAAAATAATATAAAACCTAATTTATTAAAAAATATATTTAATTTAATTAGTTTTTAAGACGAATCTAATATTTGATTAAAACTGAATATATTCGACAAATATTTTAATCATTATTAGGCTCTAACTGTTCAGGAATCATGTGTACATACTTATAAATACATTTTTCCGTATATCTAAACAGGAGCATTTGCAAATAATACTATTAAAAATACAATGGGTGAGTTTATTTTCGGTTTTGAAAAGGTTTTGAAAACTTTTGTAAAGTTTTAAAAACCGAATTGAAGACCAAACATAAACTCACTATATTTGTTGATTTTGAAAACCTTTCGCCAATACTTTTTCACAGTTCAATCCCGTCATTAAAGTTTTTAAAACCATGTATGTATGTTAATTTCCTATCTGTATTTTCAATCTCCTGGGGATTCAAAACCTTGTCAGTTTATGTTTGGTTTTGAAAT
>JAUZND010063772.1:0-40092 GCA_034780555.1 Coelogynopora nodosa | reverse complement strand
TTTACTTGTTATTAAATCCAATATTGTATTTATGGAATCATGTAATTTTTCCTATGATGCGTGACTTTTGGGACACCCTGTATATTAACTTCTATTTATTAATGTAATAAATGGTCAACTTATAAATCATAATCTGTAACTAATTAAAGTATAAACAGGTATTTATTGTATTAATTTTTTAACATTCTTTGATCATTATAATTACCCATCCCCAGCCATTTAGCATTGTCCAACACTAGTTTAGGTTATTATTTTTTATTAATTTTTTTAATTAAAAATGTTATTACAGTAAAATAAAAATACATTATTTATTAATTTGCCTTAAATACTTTTATTATAAGTTTTTATATTAGCACAGTATACTGCATAATAAAATATTATATACTTATATTAATATTATGTAATTAATTATTTATTATTTAAATAATTATTATTGTGTTATGTATATAGACCACATGCAATATAGCATTTTAATCAAGAGCAGCTTTTAAATTAGATCAAAGTACCTTACATTTAATAGACTACATACAATCTAGTATTTTGATTAATAAAGTTATATCATACATAAAGACTGAATTACATCAAATTAATGTATATTTATTATACATGTACAATAATAATATATAGCCTTTAAAATAATTTAAAAGCTTTATTAATTAAAATGCTATGTCACATGTGAATATTAGATATATATAAATTTGATGTTATTTTAAAGCTTTATTAATCAAAATAATATGTAGATATTAAATGTATGTTAATTTGATGTAATTTAGAAGATCTATTAATTAAAATGTTATATTGCACATGGTTTATATATATGTAATAACAACTGTTTATTCAAATAATTAATAATTATTTTCTTAAAATAACCATATAAAAATATTTTATCATGTAATATATACCATACTAATAATAATATAAAAACTTATAACTATTGTTTTTCAGGACAAAATTAATAAATAATATTTTTGTTTTACTGCATATCAACAATGTTAATAAAAAATAAAGCCAAGTGCTTTTTTTGAATGTAAACATTTCTATTAAAATATTATTATAAAAAATGGACATAAGAATATATCATTGTGTTCTGTACTTACACTATGCAATCAAAAATGTAAGCAATCAGCTAGTGTAGCATATTGCTTGAACAACTTACTATATACACAATTAATAGATGTAGTAATTGGTTGCTCAACATGAAGTCATTTTTTGAATGAATGCATGAAGTAAAATTAGTTATTATAAGAATTTAAATTGAAAACCAATAAGTATATAATATCATGATTTAAATTGAAGTGTTATAAAATATATTTTTAATGAATTGTATAAATTAAACACTTTATTTATTAAATGAATAAAAAATATAATTTATAAATAATTTACATTAAAGGATGATTAACATGATATAATCAAATAAATTTTAGAAATATTGTCATGTGAGTTTTAATATAAATTTATACTTCCATATGCTGCAGTCATAAAAGTTTAAATAGTGTAAAACTACAAAATTAAATGTAAACTATGTTATACATCATGGTGGCCACCCATCCTCAAAATTTGAGAAACCTCGAAAATTCCTTGAATTCTGTAAATTGTCCTCAAATGTCTACGAATTCTCGAGTGTGTCCTGAGCATATAAAAAATTTAGTTTAAAATTAAGCAAAAACAGGCTGTCAAATAGTCTCACAAGAATAGGGTTTGAAAAAGTGAAAGGCTCAAGCACTTAAAGAGGTCAAAGAAATAGAAAATAGGTCTTCTGCTTTTCTTAAGTCTGCTTCAAAAAATGTAAATGAATTAAAGATTAAACAAATTAAATATTCTAAAAACATTGAACCTTACTTAATGGCATACAGTTTTAAACCATTATTGATATTGATTGCTCATTCACTGTAGCTTTTGTATGTAGTAATCTTACATTTTCATAAGAGATAATTTTGCTTTTAATATATTATTCCTATTTGATTAATTTTTTAATGAATAAAATGATTTTATAATTATAAAAAAATAATTTTATTATGTTTAAAAAATATAAAATAAAGATGATATTTACTTGAGGTAACTGTTCTTCTAAAGTATATACAATTTTAAAGAAGTATTATTTTTCAAGTTTTTCCATAATTTTTATTAATACAATGTTTTTTATTGTTTAAATACATGTTTTAGAATTTATTTATTCAATGCTGTTTTGTGTGCAACTGGCCATATGATAGCAATATGTGAAGATTCCTATAAAAGAATATACTTATATATATATTTAAAAATAGAGGAATATAAGAATGTACGGGATTTTTTTTTAATTGTTAAAAAAAATTAAATTTGCTATAACATTTTGTAGAAAGATCATTTTTTTAATTGTGTAAAAATATTTAGACAATTTAATAAAAAACTTATTTTATTTGCAATAAAAAACAGCCCTCCTCCCCCTGCATTGGGATTTCTTTACTCATTTTTAAAGGCACAAACATTTTTGTTGCTCCACTTGCAACCATTACTTTCAAGGTTTTCAAGTACTGAACTGATAAACATGTCTGAAAATGGCTTACAGATCACACAAAAAGAAATAATAACTAATGATAAAAAATATTACATCTCTCCATACATAATTCTCATTTTTATATCTATGTAATTATAAGACATTTCTGATGCTATGATAATCTGTAGGCATCATACATGTCAGTACTTTCATTATTATACATGCAGTTATGTATATACTGGAAATATATGGGATTTTTTAAAGTAAACAATATAGCCACCCTGCATAGTATGCTAGCAGAGAAAATATCTAATAACAAATTAAGGAAAGCTTTGATTTTAGTCAAGTATGTAATTATTTATCAGATAGTATAATAAATGAACCAGTTCTGAAGGATATTGTAATTATATTATATGTATATATAATAATGATTAATGTAAATAATCTGAAGTATATTGGTATTCTTTGTAAATTAATCCAAAATATATATATTTAACATAAAAATTAAAAACGTTATATTTTAACATAACATTTTTAACAAATCAATGAATATTCTTTAATCTTATAATTACATTGCTGGAGTTCCACTACATTTGAAAAATGAATATAACAGTGTTGTTTAAATAGAAATGAAATTTTATATTAAGATAAATATTAAATGTTTAAATTTACATATTGTTAAGAATTGTTTCTGGTGTATCTATAAATGAAAATATGTAAAATAATATTTTTTAATAGCATCTCCATTATTATTAAGATGTGAAAGTATATATATATATATGATTACATTTGTAAAATAAGCTGACTTTAATTATATGTCAATTGTATAAACATACATTGTCATATTTTCTTATTTGTTAACAGAGACAGAAATAACCGAGTTTTACATACAAATAGGATGCTGCTATTATTATTTATTTATGTTATGGCTAATTTGAATATTATGTCTAAGCTGTGTATTTCACTTATAGTTTTAATCTGTTTGAACTGACATAATCTTACTTATGTTATAGTATATACTCGACAAACATTTTAATTAATCAAGTTGAGAAAAATGAGTAAGTTATGACATTTATATAAACAGACATACTGCACTTTAATATGATTTTAATGTTGGAATTTGATAGATCTAAACATTAGTTTTGTGATTTTTAAATTATTATTGAAATGTTTAATATTTTGTTTGAAATATATTTTGTGTTTATCTTCATGATCTGTAAAATCTATATAAAGATATATACTATTTTTATTAAAATTTTTACAGTTAATTTAACTAATATATATTACACAACTACTAAGCAATTAATTTTTATTCACTTTATTATTACCTGGATGTTGACAGGATGAGTATTATGTGTCACAATTTATGTAAACATGATAGTGATCTGTTTATTCTTTTATATACCATTTAGTCGTAAACAAAAATAGAATAACTATAATCTAAAATAATTATTTCCATCAGTAATTATCATGATTGAATTATTCTACAACACATCATAAACTTTATTTTAATATTAATTATATCCATTGAAGAGAAAATAATATGATCTTGAGCCCAGTGTAAGAAGTTTAAAGAGATGCATCTCTGGGTAGGTTACTAAAGATTCATGCAACAACCATTATAAATTATATAGTAAATATATATATATATTATATATAATATATTAAAATATAATAAATATATAGTAAATTTTATATAAGCTATATTTAAATATGACATATAATAAATGGTTTTATTCAGTTTTATATTTAAAATTTTCTTTAGAATTCATTGTAAATATTATATAAATGAGTGACTAAATTTATAGAATATTTTTCAATGTAACTTAATTTACAAAATAGGGAAAAGCCGGACTGCAATAACCAGACTGGTTTTTTCTTTACTTGCTTAAAAGACTCACATTGAAAATCTGTCATGTAATTATTAATATCTCTAGTTTTAACTTTCTCCATTTAATCACTTACACAAAGCATGTACAACTAACCTTACTTCCCAGTTACTGTACATTTTTATTAGCCTTTTTTGTACATAAAAAACTGATGAATTAAAGCATTATAGCAATCAATATGTTCAAGAAGCTAATTTGCAATGAGTGATAAATATGCTAATTTTTTATTTATTATATGACACTGGTCAATTCCACAAGTAATGGACACTGAAGGTTACCTTTAGTGCTAGACAACCATTATAATGTTAAATAAGAAAACATATAGAGAATATTCTAATGCACATTAAGTTATTTTAATTTACATTGTACTCTTTTATTCAATTCAAATTTCAAAAAAAGTGCTAAGAAAAACTAAGCTTTAGGTAGCAGACACTGATTTTGGACATCTACAGTTTTAACTGTAATTTTTTGTATAAAGTCTTGATTGTATCACATTTCAATGTAATTAGTTAAATGACAACCATTTAATATATTTTAATTTAGAATTATATCAATATAATAAAATGAGTCTAATTTTACACCCCAATTCGCCATCCTATAAAGATTTGTTTACTATTATTATTATAATAATTTTCAAAAAAGTTAATGATTAACTCTTGGATTTACCTCAAATTATTATTGTGAATATACAATATATACAGCATTCTCATGAGCTTCAGTCATGTCTTAGTTCACAAATTGTATAAATTTAAAGAGATCATTTGCTATCAACCACTACTCTTGACCAAATTTACCAGTGATAATTTAGTACCCTATTCACATATTTGTTACTGTAGTTGCAAAATATGTTTACATTAATGCATTATTTATTATTGTGGTAGACATGAATTGAAACTGTACTCCAGGTAAATCACAATTTAGCTTAAACAAACTAGAAACATGATGTTAATATTATATTTTTTCTAAGTATGAGGTTTTACTTGAAAAGGATTATAGGAATAAATTTGCACTTTTAAACCAAACTTTGCAGTATCAATAATAATTTACAGAAATGGTGAAATTCTTAAAATAATATTTTAAAGAAAATAATAAATACTTAAAGTATATTCATACATTAACCCTTTATCCGTGGCCATTTTGTTTAGGCTTTGTTATGTGGAGGGGGTATTTTACACTGAAGACTTGTAACAGTGATACATTCTAAAGACATGTCAAGCTATTTTTATTTAAAAAAAAATTTAGCATTATCATTTTTATTACCTGGTTAGTCATAAACTCCAGTTTAGGAAAACTATGGGAAAATAACTATATATGCTATAACTTTCGATCAAGTCAACCAATTAACTTGATTCTTTTTGCATCTGATTTCAGATTATTTGTTTGATAAATTGAAAAAAATTATACCACTTATATAGATTGTTGCTTATTGTAATAAATAATTTTATTATTCAAGTTAAATGTATATAATTTATGATAAACTTATTGTTACTAATAATGTTGCAAGTTTTAGCTCCTAATATCATTGACAAGTATGAAAACCCAGGGGGGGAGGGGGGGGGGGGGGTATAAAATAGTTTAATAATAACACAATTTGTTCAGGTATGTAAAAATATTTAAACTTATATTTAATATATTTTGTAGTTAGATATACTGTAAGTATTTTAGTCACTGAGTAAGGAAATCATGGTCATTCATTACATTGGTCAATCAAAAACTTAATTTATTTGAATAAAAAAATTGGCATAACCTCCTCCAGATAGGAAGGGGGTATGAAACTATTATATTGAGAGAAACACCCGTTTTTGGTAAAAAATCTTAAATTTGATTGGTATCACTTAATTTTAGGGAAAGTTAGGGTTTTACATTAATAATGTCACTATTTATCATAACTTTCTTATCTTTTTTTCAGGCCTGCTGATTTGAATTGCAGAATTACTGTTCATTTGTTTTTGATAGTGAAATGCATTCGAGAAAAGATGTAGATCATAGGCGATTAGGGCGTCATGAGCACAGAAGTCAAGACCGACAGTCTTCCCGTAACACTTCTACTTTGCCTATTTCTATGAATGCAGGTAAAGACGAAGATTTCAGGCTAATCAGGGATCAACCTATACAATCCCTTTTAGCTGGTATTGATTCTCGACCTAGAGAAGAAAGACAAACATTTTCAGAAATGTATACTTCAGATAAACCACGTTCTTCATTGTCTAAACCAGCACAAGATCTTATTTCAACTTGGAAAACTCTTTATAGCTCTGATACAAATAATGAAAATGACACTCAAGCTAGGTATGCCATTTTTGGACCGTTGCTATTTAATTATCTTATATGATCATCAGTTTTGCTTTCAATTGATAGCAAAATATGAAAAAATTCACAATATATTAAACAAAATCTTTTTTCTCTAAACAATTTTTTTACATTGTTTACTAAATATTATAGAGATTGAAATAAAATGCAAGCATATTTAATATACCACATAAATAAATTAAGAAGAGCACACATATTAAAACATACTTTTAAAGTTATTAAAATGAATGTGTTGTTTTAACATATGAAAATCCAATATTTTAAAATGACATTACAAGAATAATGCAAATGATTAATGAATATATATTTTAAGCAAATACAATACCATTAAAATACAGACAATATCAATTTATGTTAGGAAGCAAACACTTATTTTTTGACATTTTACATATCTAAAAGTACATTTCTTTAAAAACGTATACATGTTAACTAATAAAATCACTTTTTTAATTTGGTTAAAACAATTTAGTTAAAAAGGGAGTTTCATGTGGTCGACAGGGTGGATATTATGTAAATGTCCAAATTTTCAAATCAATTTATCAAAACATTAAAAAAGGGACAATTTGAAAATAGAAGTTAAATTCAATATTAATTACTTTATTTAAATGATATTATTTGTAGGTACATATCCATTAGATTATTTAAAAAATTGTACTAATGCATTTTTGTGGTTATGTGTGAGTATATATTATATCATATTTTTAGGTTTATAAACTTTTTACTAAATTGTCAAGTGGACATTGTGATAATGCTTTTATTTAACATTTATTCGAATTATATTGATATATTTAATTTAGTAGGTTTATCAATCAACAGTATTTTTTTAGTTTAAAACGTGTACAAACATAAAGTGATCAATTATTTTATATAAATTGTGTTTTAGTTTATAACAGTTAACAATTTTTAGTAAATTTTTTGCCTATCAACAGTTTATATTTTAGTTTACAATGAATTTAAATAAATTGAAACATACTTTTTAAATGCATGTTTATTTAAAAAATCCCAATTTGTCAATTTCATCAAGACATACAATAATTTTTAGGTAATGTTATAAAATTTCATTAAAAATTGTAGCTTGTTTTATATGGTTCGCTCCAGTATTGTCAAGATAATTATTGACTACCTGCTTGCTAATGATATAATAGAAGGAGATAGTAATCTATCACATTGACTTCATTAAAATTAATTAGCAAAACTTATGACCTCTGGTAAAATTGTTCTATAAAATGAGTTTTATTTTTTGACCTAAACAATTGTTATAACAATTAAGATAGTTATTATTTTTTCATCCGTTTTTTTCTATTATCAGTATATTACCTATAAAAACATAACTTATTGGTTTCTTCACCATTGCGCCAACCCTGCTGCAGACTCTTTTCCCATGGAAAATCTCGAATTAGTGCCATGTTGTACGGATATTAAACTCTATATATAATGTGAAATGCTTTTATTTCTATACTGTGACGTAGGGCCATCAGTTAAAAAAAATATTTTGTGAAACTTTCACATCCAAATAATTTTTAATTGAATATTTAATATTTTATTGACAATGCCGAATACCATAACAGCATTGAGACTTAATATTGCTGATACAAAGCAATACGATTTCACATCCACATTTTCCACAGCTTGTAATCAATAATAAACAACAACTGGGTGCAGGGTTACCTGAGACAGATTCAAGAAAGCAGATTGGATTTCGTCCATTGGAGTGCACATATAGTTCTCAACGAAATCCATTTGGATGAACAGTTTGTACAGTAGCAAGGTTGTCTTTCAGTACTTTAGATGCCTTAAACTGCATCTTCATGCGTTAAACATGTTTTGAGAAACTCTTGAAGTCCTTCTCGAATGTGTACAAGAGCTCTTCAATATTCCATTCATGGGGCACAACCTTTCACTTTTTCTAGCTTTATTTTCATACGATGTCTTAAATTAATTAATTTTATGAATTAAATTAATTAAATTTAATTTCGGTCACTTAAATTAGAATGCATATGTCTGCTTTATTTTGGAAAATAAAGTAGATATAACAATGAAAAAAATAGGATTAAGAAAAAAAGCCGTGAATATATTTTAGAAAATTGCTAGGGTTAACTATTGTAGTGTTTATATGGAGTATGTTTAGTGCTAATAGATATCATAAATAGTTGCTAAACATATTCAAATTCTTAACATTTAGGCAATATCTCCATCCACAGTTATTTGAACAGCCTCAATTAAATTTTCAAAATAACTTTTATTCATATGACTAGTAAGTCAATGTACAAAATATAAATTGATGCTTTTTTGTGATTTTCGATTTTTATGAGAATTTTAGGGAATATTTTAGGGAATATTTTAGGGAATATTTTAGGGAGAATTTTAGTATTTAGTATATATGATCATATATAGTTATGGTTGTAAGAAGCTAAAAGTCTAATGGATTTTTCATGAATCAATTCATATACTAGAAAACTCAAAGGATTATCATAAAAAGTCAATAGGCATGAAAAACTGAACATAACTTTTAAGTCATGGTGGTATAAATTGGTTTAATCTGGACGAACGTTTGTTTGTTTTAACTGAAAAAGTGTATTCTGAACAATGTTTGATGCAAATATGCCATCAGAGGAGATTGTAGCTTGAAAGTTGACACATAACTAATTTATATGATGTAATGTAAACTAGTGTCTGATATGGTAACTTAAATTAGTTTTTTTGTGTAAAAATGCGTTATAATTTACACAGGTAGGTAGAGAGGCTCTGGAAAACCAACAATATTCGAAGTCAATCTTTACTACATAAAAACGTAATGGCTTACTTCATGGTAACGTAAATTTTTTAATATATAATTTTTTTTCAATTTTTTATATTCAAATAAAAAATATATAATCACTAGGGGAAAAACTAATATTTTACATTCTACATTTAAAACTAATATATAAAAGAATGTTTTTAGCTACTTACCTACTTTTGTTTGATATTGATATATTTTCTGTGTGTTATAGAGTCCAGGTAACATAAATTAGTATATTTCAAGGGACAATGATTTCCTGATATTAATTTATGTAACAAGTCAAAATTACAAAACCTTACGTACTGCTTTACCGAACATTTGAAGCATATATTGATGTAGTTTACATGTACTCATAAACAGCATCGTTGTTTCTTACATATAATACTAGTTTACACAAACATTAGCTAGGGACATAGAACATTTCACTGAATTTAGTCAATAAAAGTTGCATAACGGCTGAATCTATTTTTAAATAAATGCTTTTTACAGCAGGCATACTGAATAAATTAATGCTCAGTTCACTCTGCTCCTGTACTTATTTTATGCAAGATCAGTAAGGGACTGAGCAAATGTGAATACGATCTCTCTTATTAATAATTACCCATATATCTAAAATTTACCAGAATTATTCAGATTAGCATTTCACATTAAAAAAAATTAATTTGTATAATATTAAGGTTCATATTTCAAGAAAGGAATTTTAAAGTGTGAGTAAGTGATGAATTTGAACATAAAATACTTTTATTAAGGTTGTTATTTATTATAAATGGGAAATATTTCGATTTTGTAACTTCTCACTTAAAATGTTACCAATATGAAATATATATAATATAACATATTCGAAGCACGTAATAAGCAATGAAATTTGAACGTTTGCTATTTACTATTGTATTTTAAAATATGTTGATATTGTTACTTCTCACAAAAACGTAAACGATTTCAACTTGCCTCCCCATACTTCAAGATATCTTCACTTTTCGTCATTAAATAATTTTTTAGCTGTCTTCTATATTCTATAGGCCCTAATCATATTTTCTAAAGAGTTATAATTCATATGATACACAGTATATATATATGTATTATACAGGCTTTCAGTATTTTATAAATCGTCAACAATCATGGCTTACACATTGTTGCATATATGAATTTGTACTTTTTATGTTGTTATATATGGTGTTTGACCACATTCAATATATTTACAATTAGTTTGATTCAATGTAATTTGTTCAGTATATTTAAAACATTCTCTATTGTGTGACAAAGCAAACAAACATAATTAGTTTGATAAATGCTGATTAGGTTTTTGAATTAGTAGATCCGGCCATCAATAGCTGATTATTTTAATTTTAGTGTAGTAATTTCATGCATATTTTTTTGTGTTTGTTTATGATATTGGCACACTTTTATCATATTTTTAACAGGTCATTTTAAATATTTAAGTACAAAATAGAATATAGAAAACAGTGCCTACATAAATAACACATCAGCCTTGTTTTTAATTTTTATTACTGTCATAGATTTTCCTTGTGTATATTATACCATATTTCATCATTGATTGTGTGGAACATTATATACAGAGGTATCTGGTCAGTATCTAATGTAGATGTTTTATTCATTAAACAAGATAGTTTCAGAAAAGTTAGTTATTGTCAAGGTAATTAATTTTTATATTTTATTCATTCACGTTTAGAACATTCAATACTTTATTTTCTTCCATTTTTATATTTCGAGGATTTGATTGTTTACTTACACTGGTATTATTATGAAATTTAATTTATTAAATACTATTTTAAATATCAATCATTCTAAATTCTATATTTCAACAGTATAACAATTATGACATGCAATGAAATGAGCCAACCTTCACAAACCAATCTATAGGCATAATTTATCACATGTTTTTAAAACATGTACTGTACATTCGGTATTTATGCATACTAAATTATACTTTTTCGCGGATTTTTATGAATCAAACAAATTTACCACATCAATATAAAAATGTTGTATATATTTGTTTTATACCTATTCATTATTTCTATATTATTTCAACATTTACTGCATAACATAACTTTTATGAAGTTTATTCAATATAGTTAATATTATCTCAATGAAAGAATACCTATTAAATGTATATATTTTAATGTGCAGTTTTGTTATATTAATTTTTCTCTAATTATTAACACCTAATTTCTTATTAATATGATAAAATCGTGATAATAAATTATCACTAAACATGATTTATGAATGATGCATCCACAATTACAATAAAAATGTCTTATGCTACTAAAAGGTATAGATGACTAAATGAATTAATATAAAGATGTAATATAAGTAATTTACAACACAATATATTTATAGAATTTGAAATACCACTTTATTATGAGGTTTAATTTATTAACGAATAGGAGTGCTCAAGCATCCCTTTTTAAATGTTTTTTATTACAGTTTATATTCCAGTACAAAAGGTAAGTTTTGATATCATTATCTTTTAATACGGCTACAAACTCGTAGATTTTATGCCATGAATCTATTATTGGTTTAGATTATTCATACCCTTTAAGAAGATAATTATGCTCTAGTTATTTGTAATTGTTTTCTTTATATTGGTATTTACAAGATTTTTTATAGAAATCGAATATATTTTAAAACTTTAATGGGAGGATCAATTGTTTTATTAAAATGTAAATCTAAAAGTACTTTTTGTAACATCTATTACTTTTGACGTCAGGCATAAAGCATAATATGATCTTTCTTTTTGCAGTGACTTCCTGAATAAAACAAATAATATTTATGAATATAAATTTAATAAATATTTTTATAAATACTGTTTTAAAATAAAATCGAATTAAAAAAGTAAGTACAAAAATAATTCACGTTTTACTTTTAAAAGTAAAGCCTAAATTACATTTTCAATTACACTTTTGCATTATTTGAGTGTTTATTTTTATTTTAGCAGTTAAAATAAATATTCTAGAGGAAGAGTCAAATCTTCTTCTACACTCACTCATTCACAACAGACTACTAATTTGTTTATTACAACACTTCCCTTGTAGAGATCGGAACAAACGCAGCCACAGTCCGGGTCACGAATATCGCCCCTCTCGCTGGTCTGACGATGCGCGCTCAACTAATCAGCCAACCGCCGCCTTTACCGACACCAAAAAGCGGTCACGGTGGGGCAATCTTGACGATCGACGGCCCCTCTCGCCTCCAAGGTCCTCCTTTAGTGACAGAAGGAGGTCCGAGAAAGACTATAGTAGACCGGACAATGGCGACCTCAGACATGACATCCGAAGATCTCCCGACAGAAATTATAACCATCGATCTTCTGACAGACGAAGACGGAGTCCATCTCCATCACACGGTCGAATGCCACCGCCAGTGAAAGCATCCGCACCAGCAAGAAATAATGGCGACAATGGTACTGATAGGCCCAGCATTTCATTCTCTATTGGGCAAAAAAAAGACACATTTGATGTCTATAATTCGGAATCTCAGTTGATTGTCGATGGGGAATATGGGAGAGATGAATTAGGCGAGGACAAACTAGAGCAGCTGATGAATCGTCCGAAAACCGGCACTAGTCGTCACCAATATACCTCTGGAGCAACACCTTCGGTTACAGCACAGCTTTCGCGTCCGAATAGGGCCGTCAACTTGGTCGGACCGAAGAGGAATTTTGTAAATTCAGGTTTTCGTCTGTCAGATTCGAAACCAGCGGCCACTACTTTGTTGCCTACTCCTTCGAACTCCCTTCTGGGAAATCCAGCGTATGTTGCTAGTATCGGGCTGGAGCCTCCAAAGTCTGGTTTGCTGCCGCTACCGGCTCCATCAACACAGTCACATTCTCTTGAAATACACGGGTCAAGGATGGACCAGTTTGTCAATCCAGGCGTGTCGGTTGATACTGGTCATCTACTTTCAACACCGAGGCAGATGCCACCGGTTACTGTCAATCGTGTGCTTCTCCCGTTGCCAGTACCTAGGTATTGATAAATGAAGTTCTTGTCTTTTTATTTTATGTTACCTGATTAGAACGAAATATTTTTTCATCTATATTTAGTTTATATCCTTTTATGTTTATGATCCGATTATATTACACATATTTTAACATTTTACAACATAATATTATGCATTAAAGTTAAAATATAACATTACATTTTTTTTATTGTTACTATTGAAATGGTTTCATTTATCAGGTTAATTGTGCATTGCTTTACACGATAAATTTTTTATATAGCAATATTTGCATAAAATAATTTCACAATTTTGTTTCACATAATCGTGTATTCTGCATTTTTAGTAATGGTTTAGAAAATCTCGTCATTACCAATCCTTTTATGTCTACTAAATGAATGGTTGTATTGTAATTATATTGTAAGTTCAATGTTACGATTTATAATATATTATTTTGAAATTTTTAAATCAGTCAAATGTGACTACATTTTGCATTTAATTTCATTATTGAGTGACAAAGGTGTCAAACAATGTCCATATCCTACTCCTCCAGCACTCAAACAACACCCACATTCACCACAACCAGTTCCACAACACTCACCAAGAAGGTGATTCTACTGTCGACCCCTGCTCCTCTTCTTCCGCTTCCGACTTCCTGCTCCTCTTCTCCAATCTCCGCCACAACATCAGCCCAGGATAGTACCAGTGTACCATCAACACAGCCTCAACCTGCGCGGAAGACGTTGCTCCCCCCTCCACCTTCCAATCTTCCAGCTGGTGATGCTTCATCTGTGGAGCCACCTGGCTCAACTCCAACAAAGAAATCTCTCCAACTTCTACTGCCCAGTCCTGATACACTACCGTCCTATCGGTCAATCGCTTTTATTCAGCAAGCGGACCTTAGTGTGTAAGTTGGTGGTTTATGTTTTTATTTCAAAATTATGTTTTACGAAACATTTTTAATTATAGTTTTGCGCTATTTGAAATAATATATTGCAAGTCAATATTTCTTGGCAATGAAAATTTGATTGTCTTATATTGGCATGAATGAAACAGTGTATATCAAAAGCATATTAGCTTGCTATTTCAGCGCTTTTTGTGTTTTCTATTATTTATATAATATTAATTTAAATCAAATACTTAGGAGTATGCTTCACCTAATTTATAGATACTAAACTTAAATAATATCAAATTGCATCCTATTGAAGAATTTTGACAAATTTAAAGATATACATATTGTATTTTTCCTACAACTTTTCATTCTTAATGATTTCTGTGCATCTTTATACCACATTTTTCTATTATCCAATGGTTATTTTATTTGAAAGTTAGTTTCTGCAAGGTGGGTGGTGAATTTCACTAAATAGTTCATGTTCTATAAATGGACTTTGTTAAATTGTCAAAAAGAACCTCCTGATTACATTATAGACCCAATGAGTGCAGTGTTGTAACACCCGCCAGTTATGTTGTATATGATATTAAACTTTCTATTGTCTAGAGTTTATATTGTCATCTTCAGCGCGGTAGCCAAAGTCTGCAACAGTTTCTCTCAGCCTGGATGTGAAATGCCGGAGGCGGTAGTAGCCTCTCTTTTGGAACGAGTTTGTATCGCCGGGGCAACCAGCTCTCTCTGTCAACTGCTCCAGGTCAGTTCGGTACCGGTATTGGACTAGTCAACATAAATAGCAATATATCCAAATCAAATGAAATAGCAATATCGAAATCATTTTAATTATGGATTTTTAATTCAAATGGTTTTCTTATAAACTTATTCTATACGTTGGGTTTTTTGTTGATAATTATTAAATATTTTATTTAGTGGGGGACTTGATGGGTGTTTTGACATAATATATAGCTAAATAAATAATGTCTAAATATATTATTGGGTATATAACTTGCTTACAAAAAAAACATTTTCGTCACTTTGCAATTTTATATATTAGTTTTATAAAAAAAATTCTGCTGAAACGAATTGCGAAATCATTTTTTAATAAATAAATTGTTTATGTAAATATTCAGCTTAATTACTTCCGATAATAATAATTGTTTATTTATTTGCGCCTTATTTTGTTGTATAATTTTATTTTAAAATATAAAACACTGTTTTTTGTTGTTGTTTACTTCGATAATTAATCAATTTTATACGATATAATAACACCGTATGCTTTTAATGACTAAAATTGAGTTATTATTAATTATCCTCTCTATTAAAGAATCTCTTATACAAGTCTGCATCTTTGTCCAACCCAACATAGGCAATCTCTCATCGACCAAAGCTTCCCCTACTCAGTATCCTAATTCAGCCAACAATCGAGTTTTCACAGGTGATGCAGGCGGTAGAAGGGCCACTAGAGGCTGCCTTTGACATAGCCTGGCATATCAACAATGTTCCTAGCGTCTTCTTCAGGTGAGTGACCTTATAATTACAGGGAAGTTTTATAAAGTACAGCTTTTTCAATCGGGTTCTATCATATTTGCTATGTAGAACCTGTTGCTATTTATATGACAACAGATATTTGCTGTCATATTTGTTGAGATAATTAAATAGGTAAAAATTAAGAAAATTGTCTTGTATTTGAAATAAAAAGAGAAAGGCGCTGGAACCCTGTTCGTGTATATTTTCTTTTTAATCTTTTTTTAATACTATTTTGTATGTTAGTTTTATAAAAACCCTCGTATAACCCTCTAAACTTGTTTAGATTATTATGCGCAGAAACCGGGATTTTCCGTGTAGACTTATCAACATTTAATAGAAAGAAATTGATTCCTCTTGATTGCTGCCCTCCCTTAACTTTCTGATATTCACTCCTCCACCATGCAGATGCTTCCTGAACCTCAACTGTTGGACCGCCCTGGACCACCACCTCGACAAGCTCAACTCGGCCACTCTTACACCCGACTTGATACACACTGCTCTGGACAGGGCGGCCGCCTCCAATTGGTCCGATCCAACCAGCATTCGCGTGTGCATCCACCTAATCAGTCACTTGAATGAGGACGTAACCAGGTGGATGGCACCTCTCTGGCTGGTTTGTGTTGAGAGGGAGCAGCTCGACTTGGCCGAGCGGTTGATGCAGAACCGGGGATTGATATCCGGTATTATAGGCGATGTTGAGGGTAGGTGAACTGTATGTAATGTACTGTATGTTGTCCTACTGTCTTTACTGTACGGAAGAGTTGTCTGTTTATCTGAGTTATCTGTATTTTAAATCAAGATTCAGTTATAGTTTACTTGGCGGAAAGCAGGAGTATTATAATAGGCTTTTAGACTTTTTGCATATATTGGTGGTAACAGTGACATCGTATCGCCATATTGGAGGTTCTGCCAACTTGAAATTAAATAACTAGGAAACTCGGATTATTTACTAGTATATAAATAATATTAGTTTTTTTTGAGACCACACTTACATAAACAAATTACAATATTTTTTATAAATAATGAGTTATGTAATAATGAAAATGAAATGGATATTTTAATAGCGTTTATCCCAAAAATTAATTTAATTAGTAATATAACATCAATAAGTAAATCAATGAAGGTTGGAAAGTATATTTTTAATCATCATCCAAAACCTTACGAAAACATTTAAATAATGTTCATTGTCGGTTCTAATGCCTACTTATACCTTTTAAAAATGTATATAATTTAAATATGTTTGTAAACATAACGTATATAATTTAAATATGTATGTAACCATAACGTATATAATTTAAATATGTTTGTAAATATAACGTATATAATTTAAATATGTATGTAAACATAACGTATATAATTAAAATATTTATGTAAACATATGTATATAACTTCAAAATGTATAATGAAACATTTATATGTTATATTCATCCCACTATCTATGTATTTAGAACGCATCACTCACATGATCCAGGACTGGTCGTCTCAGAACAAGCTCCATCTTGTGATCACCATGTCAACACAGTATCCCGACTTGAGCCGAAACTTGCTCCAGCTGTCTGCCGCGAGCTTGGTTGAGTCGAAGGAGGCCAGTGGTGTCGTTGTAAGCAGGATAATCAAGGCCTGTCAGCAGGCCAATGGTGAGTTCAGTTGATGATGATGATTGTGCACTGTGCAATGGTGGTATCTCAACTGAGACATGGTTGGTGACAATAATGATTGCTATAATTGAGCACCAGAATAAGCTATTCGAAATACACTTGATTTCATAGTTTATACAATTCACACTTCATAGAATAAGTCATGAATTATATTTTATTATATTTTATATGTTTAATATATATTTATCACAATTTGTACAAAAAATAAAGGAGGGTAGGTACGTTTAATTATTGTAGATGAAACAACATTGTATTAAGTTTATTCTTAAATACAGCGAAGATGAAAGCACCAGAGCAGGTTGTATGGGATGGAATAGAGCGGTGAAAGAGAGAGCCAGGTTGAGATCGAAGCATAGAATACTTTTGATAGAATAATATATATTATATTTAAACTCTTCATGAAAGCATATAATGAGCTACACATTTATTACAAGCACTTTTAATTTATTTCTCTTCGTAGATAATATATATTTACAACCGTTTTTAAGTTATACAATAAGTTTAATACAATTTAAACAATAAGTTATAGTTATACTGAATTATTTACAGAATATACTTTATATATAATTTTAATTTAATTTACAGAATAATTCATTGAATATGCACTACATACATTACACACTCATAGAGTGCTGAACTACACAATTTGCAGAATTAAAGGATATTATAGTCACTTTAATAATTTAGTATTAATTATAGATTCAGGCATACTAAATTTCCGAAAACTTCATCAAAAATTTCATCATTTTTGAGTAAATATTTAATAACTAAATAGTAAATATTTATAAATATAAAATTCTATAAAAATTAAAGGTGAGTGGGGAAGAGACTTTTAATATAAAAATTAGAAATATTCATAAACAGATAATATATATTATATAAAAAAGTACATTAATACCTTTTTTGAGATTTAAATGAAAACATTTAGAAAGATATCATTTAACATATGCTTTTTTATACAAAAACGATAATTTTAACTCTTCTTTGTTAACTTAGCAATTGAGAGGATTAACAAGACGACCGGACTATGTCCCCTATTTTTTTCTTCATTGTTACCTCTTGCCTTGGTCTTTTGTGTGTTTTTATTGTTGCAACTTCATTGGAAAGTACGCAGGTTTTCTACATTATACTATACGTTTCATAATATTATAATGTTGCTAGCTAATCGCAATTAGTTATAATATAAGAAGTAGTATATCAATATTTCCATAACGAATAAACTGTAATCGTTACTCGCCTCTCCAGCGAGCACACTGCTAGCGGCCGAGTTGGTGCTCCGCATCTGTCGTCTCTATGGCAACCGGTACCATTGGCAGTCCGCTCAGAACATGGTGGTGACAGCACGGGGTAGCGACCTACCGCTCACTCAGGTTTGCCTCATGAACGCGGGCGACGAGTTGCCGGCTCTTCTCCTTCTTATTGAGATTGCTTTGTCGAGTCATCAGCCGGAGACTATCGATTTTATCATTACCGGTAAGTCAGTAATAGCCCTTGTTGATGGGTAATTTCAGTTGCGTGAAAAAAATTCGACATAGGCAAACTTGACGTTTTTATTGGAAAAATTCTATGTTTATCATATTGTAATATATTTATGCAACACAAATGTACGTAGTACGCGATTGTATTCATATTCGTTACTGACTGGAATAATCTCTCCCCCATGCAAAGACTGTCCCAAGTTGGCGGAACCCTTGATCGAGTCATCTCTTGCCATCCGTCGACACCATCTGCTCAGGGACCTACTAAAGAACCTTCTCGATCGGAACCTGCCCACCGAGGCTGGCAATGTCTTTTATGTCGTGCTGACCATCTATTCCAAAGGTAGCATGAGCCTCCCACTCCTTTGTGTCGTCAGTATTTTAATTTATATTACAAATTTTAAATATAGGTAGGTAGTTGTAAACATTTACGGAGTAAACCCTAAATGATTTTTATAATTTCAAAATGTTGATTGGAAGTAATCGGAAAAATAAGTAAATATTGTAATTTATTATATTGGGTATGTTTATTCCAAAATATTTGACTGATTAAATCACAGAAATTCTAAAATCTAATTGTAAATGGTTACTTTTTAATTAAGATATATATTGATCATTTACCAACCTTTTATTGAACATTAAAAACCATTTCAATTTTTTTGTCCTTTTCAGATAGTCAACCACCTGCTGATATTGGTAAGTGTAATCAATATCGCTAAATATTATACATAAATACATAATGAAAATGCTTTTTGCTTTTAGATTTTAATTTTATGAAGAATGTTTTGAAGAATGTTTTAGATAGAACAATTATTATTATTATCGGATAAAAGCAATATTCAATTTAAACCATTCTTTTATTATATTGTGTTTCGATTATTTTAAGGAATGTTTTATACTATATTTTATATATTACACTATATTCTAATCTTGATTACGATTCGATGTGAGTAATATACATTTTTAATTAAATACATTACTTTTCTTTTGAACATAACACATTAATGTCTGACATAGATAGGTCTACAGTAAAACTTTATAATAATTTTCAAAATATGATGATGTTATTTTTTAAATAAAAAAATAAAAGCAACTATTTTATAACTTTTTGTCACTTTATTTTTAACCTATTTTCAATCATAGCACCACGTAATTTTAATATTTTTGAGGAAACCATAGTCCTCCCACCAATTTAAATGTGTATGATTTAAACGCATTTTCAAAGAAGTATTATCTTATTTTTTTAATGGTTAAATAAATAATGGAGTGCTAGTGTAATTCAAGAGTGTATTGTAATGGTCGGCTGTGGATCTCACCCCTCACCCCATTCAGACATGGAGGCCAGCTACAATCAGCTGATCGTGTCCATGTGCTTGACCACTCCCCCCTGCTTCGACCAGGCCCAGAGCACCGTGAAGCGTGTCAGCGGTCTCACGCCCTCCCTACGCCTTCAGCCGCTCACCCTGCGTCTCTTCATAGTCGCTGGAGTCCGTCAGGCTCACCAACCGGTCGGCCAGCTGCTCAGTCTGGTTGACAAGGCTCTCGCCGTCTCCATCTATCGCCCCATCCAGCCGCGCTCGGGTAGGCTAGCCATCCCAACAGACGCCTGTGAGGAGGAGATTCTCGCCCTGTTGCTCGCCTACTGCCGCGATCTCAAGGACTATTTGATCCAACAGATGATGAGTGAGGGAGCCCAGGAGGACGTGTTGAGTCTTTGCGAGCTGTCGATATCGGTGTATGCGGTGGGAAGTCGGGATCCGGAGTTTGTGCGAAGGATTGGCGTGGTGGACGCGAGTCCTGCGCAGGTGTTGGCGAGAGTTCAGGGGGTGCTGGACCGACCGAGCTATGTAATGTCGCCCATTGAGTATGTGAGCAACTCGGAGCGGGCCAATCTGATTGTGGACAGCTTTGCGCTCTATAATGCCGTGTATCACTGCGATTTTGATTGAATTTAAATATTTCATTGACTCTTTCTTTCTTTCTCTCTTGTCTTGAAGTACTAGTCGTAATCCGGTTGTCTTCTTCTCTGTACAGTAGTAAACACCAATCATTAATGTTTATCTGCGTTTCATGATTATTTTAAAATATATTTTGTTACCTATGCGAAGTTTTGTAATTCTTTCTTTCTATTAATAAATCTGTTATTCGATTTACTGTAGTAGGAGTCATGGTTGATTGTCGAGATGGTTATTTATAAATGATTATAATTCAAGCTTCATTTTCAAATATATATTTAGGAGAGATTTTATAAAACATGACTAAAATCGATTGCGGATTTTTTTTTAGAATATGTTCTTGAGTATATTGTGATAACGTATTTTTTTTGCGTTGTAACTTTTGGTACTAATTACAGCTTAAAATTCACTTGTAATTTTAAAAATATTAATAGCAATGTTGTAAGCATTTTCTCTAAATCGTATTTTTATCTCATATACTTTGAATCATAAATATATCAGCAAGTGACGTCCATGAAGAACTAGACATCAACTTTAATCGCCATTAATACCAATTAAATAGTAATACATTTTGTGTGTTTTTAAAAGTATGTCGTTATTATCATCTCAGTAGAAATTGAAAATGTTTATTAAAATTCAGTTATAAAATAGGGACAACAAATAAATAAAATTTAACGTAATTTTTGGTACCGATATTACATTTAGCCGTGAATTTTGACTATATTATATTATGTTATCCTTATTAAAAATATTGGAAATCCCACCTATATTGATTAAATCAATAGAAAGCAATTATTCAATGTTGCTCTCAAAGTCAATTTTCACTAACCAACAAATATAAATTGGGATTATTAAATACGATGGTACCAATCAATATGTTTTAGTTTATATTACAGTATAATCCTGTTCTAAGCCATTTAGCTGGTCCCGGCAAAGCTTTATAAGAATACACTAGTAGCCTCGGTTATTACAAGTATGGTAATAACAAGAGCTCTCTTATAATAAGCAGATTTTTTGGTCCCTACGCATAATTACTCTTATAACAAGTAAACCTTGTTAAAAGTGACTTTTTTCATCCTTATCAGTGACCATATTTTGACACATTACCATATATAGAGAGATATGTATGTACTACCTAACATTATTTTTTTAGTAATTTTGTAACATTTTTTATACATATATTATGTAGTTTTATATTTTTGGATAATTATGGAACAAAATACGGGTCGTTTTTTATTGCCACGTTTGTTAATTTCATTAATATGTAGTAATTTAAAAAACATTACATCACTTTTTGGGTTCCTCGGATATAACAAATACATTTCTACAGTCCCTTCAATCTTGTTATAACTGGATTATGCTGTAATTTGGAGAACCACATATACAACGATGTGTGATCTACTCTCGTTTAATTAACCTTTATTAATCCGACATTTTCTCTATTCCTACGCATTTTTAAGGAACGAATCAAAAGAAAGAATGTATATTATTAAGGAAAGCCCAGAAGGAAAATCATTATTTTACCTATTTTTGTTATGATCATGCAAACAGTTTTGTAACCTCGCTATGGCCAGATAGAGCAACGGATCGAACTGTTGATTTCCCTTTGGTGTGTAACGGGCTGGCTTAATTTAGCCCGTTGTGAACGACGTAAGACTTAAAACTAAAATTCGTTAAACTGGCTCTACAATCCGATCCATTTTATTTTTGGAAAGGAATTAGAGGATCTCTATATATACAGAATAGACTACATAATTTATAAAAAAAGAATACCAATATAATACATTTATTGTTAACATGATTTTTAGCGATGTGTGAATTTTTTAAGCAATATAAAGTCACGTTATTGATTTCATTTTAATTAAAAAAATGTTTTATACCTCAGAGTAGTCTATAACTTTCTTTATTGGATATCATTGGAAAATACTGTATTTAAAAAACGCACTAACATGCTTAGGAGATCTTATTAACCGATGAATTTATTAAAATTTTCACAATAATAAATATAAATTCATATTGTTGTCGGATAAAAATCATCAGTACTAATTTATTAGCGTCGTTTGTTAAATTGTAAACCCATAAAAGGGACATTTTATATTGTCCAGATATATTTTTCACTTTCTCTTATTGAATATAAATTCATGTTTATATTAAAAGTAAAATTATTGAATAAAATTTAATAATTATTATTTCTATTTATTAATAAAAACCTACATTTTTTGAATTTGAGATCAACCTAATCGTAAACACTGATTAACTTCGCCGATTATTTTACATTTTAACACTTTTGCATGCGCATTCGTTTTAGGAGTCACCCCTTCAATAATTTAGATTGTAGTTCCCCTGATACCTACCGCCGTAATTATTAATGTAGAGTATTGTCGGATTTATCCCAATGTAATAATAATATTGTCCCAATATTTTATTTTATAACGGAAAAATTGGCGCCTTTTTTGAAGAATGACCCCTAAACACAAATTTTGGCATCACCGGCACTGGTTACAGTTGAATGTAAAGCCTTATCTAGCTTTTGATTGATATTTTTTAACGAAATATTGATATTGAAAAATTGTATTGAGTCGATGCGTTAAACTTAAATGTCAGATATAAAATGTTATGCAGTATGTCTGGCAAAACAGTTTTTTTATATACTACAAACATAATAAATATTTTTTGCTTTTCTATAACCGGATAAATTCTATATAAAATGTGAAGATATGATAATTTTACAGTAATTTTAGTAACAGTAATTTAGAAACAGAAATTTTTATTTTAAATAAATTGATATTTTACAATTAATTATAGCACTTAATCTAGAGCTCTATTCATTATACGAGGAGATCAGAACTTCAAATTCAAATCGATCGGCAAAATATCATATGTTAGCTCTATAATATTCATGTCTATTACTATCAAGTCATATTAGTCGTATTATTATATTAGTGGTATAGTCATATAGGTGTGAAAAATATCTTAAATCAAAGTTGGACAACCGTCTACATATTGTAGCAAGGTTTGATTCATTAACACAATTAAAATAAATCAAATTACTATCTAAATAATTTTTCAAAAAAGTCTGATTCAGATTAGATAATTGTTTCTAAAATGATATAAATATATTCGTGGTCTATTAGCCAGTTTAGAGAACGAAAGTTAAACAAACCTTTATTCTAATGCAGTTATTAACTGTATTTTTTCATTAATATTTCCTTTTTACAACTGGTCAGCATTTAACACAAAAACATTACAAATATTTAACAAAAATGCATTTTTTCACTTTAAGCTGCATATCGATTTTCAAGAAAGTTTACAATTCGGAATTTATCAAAATGTTCTTATGTGAATGGTAATCCAGACTAGCTGATAATTTTGAGTCTTTCAAAAGCGATTCTATTTGAAACTTTGTCCTGATAATGGATTCTATGTATATACTTCCGTTCAATGATCCTTAGGAGACTAACAGTTTGTTGAACAACCTGATGGCACGTGGCGGTTGTCTTCGGTGAAACCTTATAAACAAAATGTTCAACTGTACAAACTCTTAGAGCATACCCTAAGTTTCTAATGTGTTGGTTGTTGACTGTACAATACCTTTTAACACAATTTTCTGGTGCTCAAGCTACTATCGGTTTTATAAGAATGATTTACGATATTTTCGATATGCTAAATTTACATTCATTTCAAAGTAGATAGTATGACCGAACTTTTCAATTTTGAAGATACTTCTTGGTGTCTTTCTCATGTTGAACAAGAATTTTATTTTTGAACTAGTCAGGAATCCAATTACGTAATCAATATAATATGAAAATGAAAAGTATCTGTTGTTGGATACATTTTGAAGCACAGTGTGATACACCATTGCGTTGTCGAACAAATTAATAGATAAGCTGTGGTAAAACGTGCCTACATACATTTTGTCAATATATTATATATTCTTTTATAGGCGATTCACGATATTAAAGTTAAAGGTCTAACAAGGAGTTACAGTATTCTTATATGGCGCCAGTCAAAAACCGATTTTTATTCTATCAGTAAACCGAAACTGTAGTAACTGTGGGATTATTGATATGATGAATACACTGAATACTTTCTTACGAGTGAGGAATTCTTTCAAACTTGGGTACAGGCGAAATATACTGTATACATTTTAATATTAGAGCACACATTTTTTAATTTAACTTTTTCTAAAAATAATTTAGTTAATGTGAATTATAGTCACATATTTGAAATGTTGAATTTTATCAATTTAAATAAAGACATTTTCGCTTTTTGTAAAAGTAAATTTAGTTTATGTGAATTAGTATCAAACATTTTAAAATGTTGAAATTTGTATTTGATTAAATTTTATCAAATTAAATTAGGAAATTTTCACGATTTTTCTAATTTTAAGCAATATAAGATGATGCATTGCCTATATGACTGTGGGGGACATTGCCCCCCACCACCCAAATAATTTAAAAGTCGCCATCAGTATAGTACCTTTTCGAATATTGTCAGATTAACTCACACTATTATATTATCCAAATTTTATTCTATTTATCAACGAAAAAATGGTCCCCTAACCAAAAGTGTCGAAGCTGGCCCTGAATATATAATACAATATTGCGTATAATTAAAAAGATTATAATTATTGTATTTAAATAGGAATCATAAGTTGCAATACGTTGCAATATACGGCTTGGCCTTATTTATATATACTATTTTATAGTTTTTAACATTTTTGGCAATATCAGCAAATCTTAGTATGTTATACTAAAATTTTCATTATACAATTTAATTTGATGTATTCCAATTATACAAAAGAAACTCTAAAGATACCCTAATTTTAGTTTGTGTTGTATCTAATGGTTAAACATGTTTAATCTTCGAATATAATGTTTAATCTTCGAATATAATGTTTAATTTTCGAATATAATGTTTAATTTTAGAATAAAATGTTTAATTTTCTAATATAATGTTCAATATTCGAATAGCTTTGAATTCAGTTGCGGTTTTGGTAAAAACAATTCAGCTAGTAAATGTAAGCTCTATCTAAAAATGTTAACAGTAACACAACTAGCATAGCAGAGATACATTTTAAATCAGCATTGATTTATTATGAATTAATGGGCTATATCGATGCTATAAAAAATATGTATTCCATATAGGCTGGAAATATGATCATTATTACTATGTATTTGAAAATTCGGAGAAAGTTTGACGCACACAATTTTATAAATCATAATCGCGAAACATTTTGACAATATTATACAGTTGATTACATAATGCGGATTTCGATTCCAGAAATGTATTGATGTGCTCCACACGTTTTCGATATGTCTTCAACACAACTGGCTGGAAGCCCACCCAGCGAGAGTGGACGCAATCGATGAAATGTGTTCAACCGGAAGAGAGGGATAGAATAACACGGTTTTACTATCAACGAGATGCTAAGGCGGCCCTGGTAGGTGCAAGGAATATATGTATGCTTGATTACTATTTCTCAGGGTCCAAAATCCCGCACCGTTGTTTAGTCATATTTTCTTTTACTTTTTTGATATAAATATCACTTGTTACATGTGTTCCTCTTTATGATCCGGCCTGTCCCCATTTATTATTCTGCTTTTTAGATTTAACAGGTTTGTTTTACATAATGTACAAGCTATGTTTGTATTGTAAATATTTAAAAATTATATTTGTCATTTGATAATAAACATTCCTTTCTGCAGTTTAGTCATGAATGTTGTTTTTTCCTAAAGCATCATGATATTATTATAAAATTGTTTTTCCTATTTGACAGTCAATCGTTTTGATAATTTCTGGTTCTTTTTTATTTTAATTTTAATTTCTATTTTTGATTTGTTTTGTTTTGTTTTGTCGCAGTGTTAAGGAATTGAATAGAATGTGATCATTTGGTCACGTTTTCTTTATCACGATAAGTTTGCAATGTATTATTTGATTTGAAATTTGATAATAATATCATATTCCTGTAGGTCGGTCGCCTCCTCATCCGACACGTGATCACACACGCCCTCTCCATGACCAATCGTGACATCAGCCTTGGACGCAGTGATCGGGGACGTCCCTACCTCCTCACCCAATCCTCCGCAGCCGACTTCGACTTCAATGTGTCCCATCAGGGGGATCTGGCTGTTCTGGCCGCCGGATTCGATGTGACGGTTGGAGTGGACGTTATGGCCGTCACACTTCCCAGTGAGTATATTATATGTTTTCATAATCAACGCCCTATACATTTTGTAATAGGCGTAACATTAAAAAAATTATCATGTACTATACCTGTTCCTGTTTTATGTAAATATGAGCCAAAACAATGAATAAGTATAGCCATTTTCATTAATTTTTATAATCGTAATATAATGTGTGCAATATTACATGGTATTTGATTTCGCACTTATGTAATAAACCACAACACAACGAAATTTAATCCCCGCGAAATTAATCTTATATTATAATACTAGTGTGAGAAATGTCACTTTTTTGGTAATATCTATGAGGTTGTGTTTCTAAATAGACGAAGTGGTATATTATAGATTGTGTATAACAACTGTTTTTGCAAATTTGCATTTATTTATCTGAGACATATAATATATTCATGTTATAAATTAATACATTAAAATGTTCTCCTTTATTTTATGTTGCATTAATTTTTTTATCCTTGCGTTATTTTTTTTCATAAAGGCCATTCAATTGATAAGACTGAATTATTAGACTTCTGTACTTGTCTATTGGCCTACTGTAATTTGCATTTCACCTTAATCCCATAGATAGGAGCACTATATAGTCAACTTTGGCATCCATTTCGAATAATATATTGAGAAGTGGGAATATGAGATTAACTGTTACAATTTCCATTCAAATAACTGACATTTGATTTGATGGTCAATGTACCGTGAGATTTGTGAATTTTTTATTTTGTTTATTTAATTAATTTTCAAAAAAGATATTATGATGTCATTAGAAAATGTGCAACACAAATTTTAAAAAACATGTCCCTTATGACCCCTATTGCTTGAACATGTGAAGTAATCCCTTTTTTAATTTTTGTTATTATATTCTTGATTGAAGCATATTTTGTAAAAAAACGATACTATTAATTATGACGTTATATTTATAATATTTCTGAACATATTTGTTCTTTAATATTTACTACATTAATATTGGATATTTTCAAATTGTTGTAACTTTTATAGTTTCCTAACTGGAAAGTTTATTTTTCTATAGACTAGTGTTAATTCACAAATGACGTCGTCACTAGAGAACTGCAATGTTGTTATTTAATGCATGTATGTTTGACAGACCATTACGACAAACTCTATTAACTTTATATGGTAGTTTGAATTGTTTTAAAATCGATTATTAACGACTAGTGTAGCGACAGTCTAATAATTCTTCCTCGCTTATAGGCGAGGCAATAATTTAGTCCTTACAACGAGCTGATGAAACTTTCATGTTCCACTGAACGCTAGTTTGCTATTCACTTCGGCATCCGCAGGTGGTGAGCGCAGTGCTGCGGAATTCTTCCGTCTCATGCGTCGCCAGTTCACGCCACGAGAGTGGGTCACAATTCGTGGCGATGTTGGCGGTGATTCGGACCTCCAGCAGATGGCTCGCTTCTTCCGTCATTGGGTGAGATGAATATCTACTGTCTACCTGAATATATAGACTAACTGCCGTGAGAAAAATATGTGACGATAAGTAGTATATAAAGATGTGACTCTGTAACAATTTGATGGAAGACTTAGTAGGGGGCGGGGGATGGCGGAGAGAGATTCGGTGAAAATTGCTAAATTATTGTTTACCTTAAATATAAGTAAATAATTGAAATAAGAACGAGTTCAATAGAGGATGCTTCGAATACTTACTTCAATAACTGAATGTATGAATGCAAAATAAAACATCAAATGTCTTAAATATTTAAATAGGGAAATAGGAAAAATACCATTAAAGAACGTTAACATAATAATGTTACAAAATAAAAAGAATTAAAAACAATAGTTGTACACTTCTTAGAAATAATGAATGCATTGTGTAATCGAAAATATAAAATATTATATACTGAACAAGTACAATATATTTTCACACTTATTGTATATATGGAATTCTGAAATTATAATTTACTGAAATATTAAATAATAATAAATTTAATTATTTAATATTATTAACAAAACTTATTATCATATTATTATAACTTTTTATAAAATGTAATCATAAAATATTTTAATAAAATGTAATGTTCAATGTGTTCTGATGTAATCGCTGGGGGTCCGAGGTACCGCACCATTCTTGTGTGATCCGATTTGTTACCAGATATTTTCCTACTTTTTGGATTTAGTAGGCTGTCTTTTAAATACACAGCTTAATACTTACTTAATAAATACTTACTTGCTATCTTATCATTCCATACCTATTTTACAGAGTACAAAGTATATTTCTATTTTAAACATTTTAAACATTTCCCAATTTATTATTTGTTTGTGGTTTTATGGTAACACATTCCTTTTGTTTGACCTTTCTGGAGTTTTGTTCTGAATGTTGTTTTTCCATTGAACCATTTCATTTCTGATATTATTATAAAATTTAGTTTTTTATTGACAATCGCTTTGATAATTTCTGTTTTTTTTCTTATGTTTAATTATGATTTGTTTTGTGGTTGTATTGAAGAGTATAATAGAATGTGATAATTTACTATTTACCCATATAATATGTATTGTATGATAGAATTTTTACCATTCACACTTATCCTGACACGATAAGCACTGATAACAAGGGATAGATGTTTAATATTTTCGTAAAATAGTTATTTACCGATTTTTTATCTGTTCAAGTTTTCAGACATTCACAAAGCCATTTGACGCAAATTTAGTCTGAGGTTACAGATAAAACCTGATGCATGCCGATCCCACAAAATATTATGCTGATTCTAAGTACCTTGGAAACACGTGACTGATTTTGATTCTGAATAATCAACCAAACACTGATGCTGATGTCAGTATAATTGAGAAAAAAATATGAAGCCATGAAGTTCTTATCCAACGTTTTGCCTTTGCTATTGAAAGCAGACTATATATCTGGTACTTAGAATCAGCATCAAGTTTTGTGGAATCGACATTGGGTTTTATTTATAACTCTTTAATATCACAAGTTTGCATATTCTGTTATGCGATAAAAAATTATTAATATAAATTTAAAACGAAAATGTTATCGATAAAAATGAGGGTTCCAATGTATGTGCATTAATTGATGTAATGTTATTAAAACCGTTAGTATTTTTTGTTCTAGATAAGCAACACTATAATTTGATGTTGTATTTCCATATTATTAATGTTTCTCTTTGTTGCTACTGTTATTATTTTTAAGTAGTATGTATATCTTATAAGTATTTGAATTTTGCAGTTCTTTCTAAATGTTAATGAAATGATATATTTTCATGGAGACACCTATAAAGTAAGGTTAATATTTGAAGTAAAAGAACACTTAGCTTTTAATAGACTGCGATATGTGTATACCTTGTGTTTAAAATTGTTTTATATGTGAAGCCGTTAGTATAATATTTATGAACATGTTTTCTTCAGCTTCGTAAAACAGCCACATTTTTTTAATGTGTAGTATTGTATATTTATTTTTCTACCTCTAATCTATGAAAGTCACACAAAATCATGTTTTAATAGATACCTTTACAATATTAATATTACTATGTAATTAAAGACATGGAATAGAAAAGACATATGTTTAATACTATTAGCTGAAAATTATGAAAATATTTCTGTCATATTTTTACTCAATTTAATTATTCGGTTTTTTTTTAAGGCCTACCTCACACTTTGTATTAATCAGTTTTGTTTAAATTACTTTAACAATACAAATGACAGTTCAGATTTACCGGTATTTAGGAAAAGTTATCACTGAATAATTTGATAATTTCCTGACTTTAATGAGATACCTGCCAGATATGTTAAGGTACTAAAATAAACTCATTGAATATAAATGTAGGTTAGTTTTATGCTTCAAAAAAACTTATTGGCAATGGCAAAATGGCTTATTTTAAATAAATGAAATGCTCACGGTGCGGACTAAATCTGACGTCGGTAGAACTATTAAAGGAGACGTCGTGACGACGTCAGATTTAGACGTCGGCACAACTAGTCGGTCAGACGTCGCGGTGACTGTCACTTTATCCGTCTAAGAGACGTCAGTTTGCGACGTCTTCCCGACGTCGTACAGCCGTCACTTGTTTGCTGGGATGTTTATATCCAAATTTGATCAAAGCTACTGCTATTGATGTAACAATTTATCTTTGATTCAATAATATAATTATAATTATAGTTATGATAATTAATTAATTATAAGCTTTATTGATATTTATCATTAAAGCTTATAAATCAACTGATCATAATTTACATTAATAAATATCTTTATATTACTTCTTCACTTGTGATTTCATGTTGTAGTAGCAGCTGTTTTAAAAAATACTGAGTGCTCTTATACATTCTACGGTAACTGGCTTATATTACAATGCCATGATTATACCCTAACTATAGGCTACACGCCTACCTTCTCTGTACGCTTGAGATTCCTCGATACATTGGGAATCCTCCAGTGCTCTTAACATTCCACTTACTGGTATAGGGGGAAGTGTGGGCAGTTCGCTTGTTGTGTGTTAATTGGGATTAGAAGTGTATAGGCATATCTAACCAGGACACTATGACAGTTGGAGATGCAGACGCAGACCGCAGAACGATCCCGGTTGTATTACTATCTTGTTGAGGGTGCCTATTGGCATTTGTGGCTGCTGCCCATTGGCAGTATTAATTATGAAGAATAGAACATATTATTTAGTATATGGGTAGTTGAAAGCTGAACAACTACACCAGTATAATAGCAGTTAAGTATTGTTACGATGCGACCAATTTACTACAACATTGTTGTATTTTAAAATTATTTAAAAGCTTCTAACATTATTATAAAAAGTATATCATGTTTTATTTATAATAAATAAATTTCAAATAATTCACTATTTTTACAACTTCCATTCTGATGGCGCTTTTGTAGATTTTATTGTTAAATTCAATAATAAAAATATATTCTAAATTGCTTTCTGAACAATAAATGACGCTAATTGAATGATACAGCTCAGGATTTAGGAATAATATTTATTATAATAATTATCTAGACTGTTTTAGTTTAAAATATATTTTGATACATTTCTTAGACATTTATGCAAGAGTAAATTAATATAAAATTATCCACAAAATGTCAATCGGCTATGTCTATTCCTATAGCTATAAGGTATCAATTTAAATATTTATTACGAAGATATAATCTAACTTTACTTTTTTAAATGCGGTTTTAATTTTACAATTAATATAATATTGATTTAACCAGGTGTAAATTCTTCTATGAATGAAATAAATTATTAGTGATGTAAGTAAGTTGAACGCATTTAATGGTCGAATTAATTTAGGATTTGTCTCGTTTGTTAAAATTGTTTCTTTAAACCCTTATAAAGTGTTGAATTAATTATCAGTTGGGATGGTAACAAGATGTGGCAAACAAAATGCTAGAATATTTAATTAAATGTTTTTTGCCTTTTATATGTTCCCTGACAATATAAATAAGGCTTTTTAATTACTCAAGCGGTTAGTGGTAGTGAGTGGACAGTGGACTGCAGTTCGTCAATTTATAAAAAAATGGGCAGGTTTTGTTTTTAATGTCTGCTAGCAAGAGTGAAAGGACAACAAAAAAAAAAGGAAAAGTGAAAATATTTTTCATTAAACACAGTTTAGGTAGATAATCAACAATATAATAACAGCATTTTATATGCATAACTTCCTTTTTACTTTTTAATTTATTAATTCAAAAAATTAGTTTTTGGGAATATATTTGCAGAGCAAAATATAATAAATTGTTGTAAATGTTAAATATGTTTTTAAAATAAAAGTAAGGTGTCTTATCTTTCTTATAGCTCTTGTTGTTTTTTCTTTTCATTTATTTCGTTAGATTTTACTTTTATGTTTATACACAGTATGCCTATTTCCGTATTTAATGGTTATCGATTCAAATTTTGAAACTGCCTTTGATTATTAACTGTTAGTTAAATTATATTCTCGTATTGCACAATATATATATATATATATATATATATATATGACACTACCTGTGGCGTAATTGCGAAATTATTATTATTTATCACATTTTGTTTTCTGTTCAGAGACTATTCATTAATAGCCGTCTTTTCCTTTCTTTCAAATATAACCATTAGTTACTTGCATTAACCCATTAGTGGATAATGTTACATTTTTGGATTTTAAAAAAGAAGTGTATTTATCCACTTTGAAATTATGCAAAACTTTTAAAGAAGTCAGATTTAAGTTTTATAACAAATTACAGGCAATACTTTGGTTGTCGATATATCACGGTACTGTAATTCATTGGCCAGAAGAAATTTTCACATTTCTAAAAAACAAACCATGCTCCATCCTCTTCAACACCAAAAGAGGGTTATTTGGTGAAGGCATTCTTATTTGACTTTAATTTCACTAAGACTTACTACAGGCATGCTTATTTGACCTTGACTCCACTAAGACCTAATTATAAATTCTTGTTATTATTAATAATATAATATTATCTAAATGGAAAGTCTGTTTTTTGTATTTTCCTATATATAAAATTAATATAATGTGGGCAATGTTCCATTATTTAAACATAACCTGCAGGCATAACTGTATTACATTTTTCCTTTTTGTGTTGTTGTTTAATTGTGTAACAGTACTATGACTAGGCCATGATATAAATTTAATTAAAAAAGAACAATTATTTCTAGGGGCGCCTACTAATGGGTTAAGCGTAAAACATCAGCATTGTTAGTTATTTTGTGTGTCTTGTAGTCAGAAGTAATGTGATTACACAAAAGTTGACATGACTGTTAGCAAACAAAAGCGAAGACTCAAATGATAGTCTAGGACTGTCTGGAAAATAGAGCAACAATAAATTGCATAAACTTATTTTTATGGATTTTTAATTGGAGATAGTCCTATAGTTTGCAAATGTGAAAGAAATGCCAATGTTGAATCGATAACAACTTTTGTCATAAATAACCAGTAAAAAAAGTGAAATACGGGGAATACTAATATATCTGCAACGGAATAAATAATATGAACATTTCATATTAGGTTTAACTTATGAGCAACACACTTTCCCAGTAGCCTACACAAAGATAACTGACTGTGTTTGTTGGTTTTTCTGAACGGATTGATTGTCAACCTTTATTTTGATTAAATAACAAAGATTTATTACTCTGTTTTAATGGATCATGTCAGCAGTTTTTTTGTTTTACCAACTCTTTGCTTCTAAATGTTTACAATTTTTGAATATTTTTTGAATTATTTACTTAAATTGTAAATTAAGTAACATATGGTTATTATTTTTTAACCTGTTTATAAGGACTATAATTTAACTGCATTAACTTCTATAAATATACAGTCTATATTTGTATGTTTATTTTAATTATTAAAGATTTGTATTTTTCATTCCCGAATATTTATCGCCATCATAAATATCATTGGTAGTCCCATCATTAATGAAGTGTCTCTACTGATTCTCACAATTAGCCCATTTTTAAACTATTTTTCATGCTAAATAGTGGTGCAATTATCAAAAAGTCAAGCCATTGTATTCTCGAAAATTAATCTATATATATATATATTTAGATTATACCCAAACATTGTATGTTCAAGTATATTTTTAAATAATTTAATATTTATACTTTTAAAATACAATTAGTATATGTTTCAAAAATAAAAATAATAGACCAAGGTGTTCAGGCAACTATTTTTCTTGATACAAAAACTGTTTCATTAAAAGTATATTTATATGTTGAAACAGCAGAAACATTTTATTAAACAAATTGAGGATTGGATTAAGAAATTTACCAACTTTGCAATGACAAAGAAAATATTGCGAAAAAGAAAGAAAAGATTACGTTCAAGCGTTCTTTCACAAGTGACTTATCTGGTGTCTCATCTTCATTAATAGATACCGAAGTAATAATGTAACAAACAATTTGAAACATTTGTCTCCTTTTCTTTCTTTTCTATATATTTTCACAATATGTTTGGGATTCTTATTGTTATGTATAATAACTAGTAGATTACGTTTTTACAATGTCATTTATTCAGTAATAAATGTTACTAAAGTAGTTACTGTTATCAATTATTTTATGAGATATAGCTTATTGATTTCCAAAAAATAGGAAAATCCTCAGAAGGTACTAATAAAGGTACTAATAATGCGTCGCATATATTTTTGTATCGAAATGGGAATCTAGATACAGGTAATGTAGTTTGTAAAAGCATTGAAAGTACATGGATGCAAAAATATAGATAATGTGGTCGACATACGAAAACCGAGATACACGTTGGAATGTATATATAAAGTACAGACAAATAGGAAAGCTAATATTAAGTTTACACCATGTTACTGTTCCACAATAAGTGGGTATGCATATACTAAAAACAACATTGTCATCTAGTAATTTTATATTTTTATAGTATGAATTTATTTTGGGGACAATTTTGAAATAATTGAGTAGAAAATGTGATCCCCAGTCACGGAAACACTATTCAGATTTTTTTTTGGTTTTGTAAATCGCGTCTACTCCGTGGTCGATATCAGATAAGCCGCTTTCAATGCAATCTATTCCTCAGATAACTCGATGTATACGTCTTTGGAGTTTCTTATTTTTGATTAACTTCCTCGCCTACGAAAAGTGGGTTGCGCATGGATATTCCAAGATAGATCAATCTATAGTTAGTAAGTTGTACGTCTTCAGAAGGTCTTTTATTTGTAACTTTGATGTGTTTGTTACATTTAATGTCAATATTAGTGTGAATTCCTATTAGTATATATTAACAATGGGAAACCTTTTGAATGCCTAAAATTTCGGTGGAAATAAAGGTAGGCTTTATGTTTTCGAGAATAAAAGCACATTTAATGATGTTGATTGACAATTTAATTTCATCAAACCAGTTTAAAATAAAGTTTTGTTCTGAGATGATTTGTCATCTTTTCCATTGTCCGAAAACGTAGTTGGTACTAAGAGAGTAGTGTCATTAGAGTATCTTACAATTATATTGCTTACTTGAAGCGAGTTGAGCGAATGTACGAAGAGAGAAAAGAGGTGAAGTCCAGCAGACTATTATGAATAATTTTATCGATCTGTAGAAAAAAATCGTGCAGAACTTCAGTTAATAATTTTTCTAAAGACTTCAAAAGCATTCTATTTCCAATTATTTAATGGAAGACTTAATTTGGTTTCGGGGCACTTACTGCAATAAGTGATAATATCATATAGATTCTGACTTCCAGAAATGTTTAGCCTTATATAGAAAATGTTTGATGAAAACTATTTTATTAGAATATTAAAATTGGAAGCACATTATTTTGTTATTAATGGCTTCTAGCGCCAATAAAAATAATCGACATTAATCTAGTTTGTTCATAATTTTTAGGTGAATTTTGTAAAACTAAATATATATAGGCTATATAAGGAAATATATGTAATTCCACATGTAAAACCTATGTAAATCCCCATTATTTTTCTGTTTATTATATATTTTCATGTATATATAATATTCATATAGAAGATTCTCCTCTCAAATTATATAAGAGCTGGTCTTCATATATATCAACGAATAACACTGTTAATAAAATTCGTAGCACATTATATCTCAAAGCTGTTTACACTCCTATTTCAATGAAAATAAATTTAAATCGTTAAATTATCATAAATTAAAAATTTTTAATAATTAAAAATGTTATAACTGAAATTATTTCGCAGTGTTTGGTACTTATCATATTTGTTACAATGTTTTATTTTAATTTTTTAACTTAATCAGTATGATAATATTGATTATTGTATATTCATTGATTCTTAATCCCTAAATTAATTATATATATTTCATTGCGGACATATAAACTAGTATACTTGTCATGTTAATTATCTTTTTAATAATTATTGGTTTAATGCAAATACGAAATTGAAAGACTGCTTGCTGCATAAATAAAACAATACAAAGCTTTGTTACGCGAAAGAAGTCATGAAAGAAATATTGAGTAATACCAAATTGATACACAATTCAATCAATAGGCAAGACAAAGAAAGAGTACATACTAGCTGTAATCGTCTTGGAAACCCTTTATTGAAATATATCTGGTTAATATAAGAAAGACTAGATGATGTATTGCAAGCGTGTCATTTTTTTTTTACATTTAATATTAAGTTAGCTGTAAATTAAGGCAGAGATTATTGATAATCATGTTGCAACATTTGGCACTATGTTTTATATTATTCAAACGTGTGACATTGTAAAATATAATTAAAAAAATTGTATACTGTTAAATTTGAATAATTGATATCCTTAATCAATCGATTATTATTTGAAAAATATTTCTAAAACCGTTTTTTATTAAATATTTGTGTGTGTCATAAAAAGCATTGTACAAACAATTATTATTAAGAATTGTTTTTATTTATAGTAAATATTTTTTTCTCGATTACAACAAATTTATTAACCACTTAAGTTAATTTAATTAGTGGATTATTATACTCTGTGAAATGCGACCCACCATGGAAATCTTTCGATCCCATCTAGTATTTTATATATTATTATAAAAGGTTGCTCTAATTGAATTGCTTTGTAATTTTAGGTATACACACTTATTTTAACGCCTTGAAGTAATAATAAATTAAGTGTTTGATTGAACGGTGTAATGTATGACCCTGTTTTTTTTACTCAGTGGCTAAAATACGTTTATCTAACTAAAAAATATAACAAATGTAATTTCGAATATTTTTACATACCAGAAAAAATTGTATTTTTATTGAACTATTTTATACCCCCCTGGGTTTTCATACTTGCAGATGATATTAAGAGTTAAAACTTGTAACTTATATCTTGAATAATAAAATTAGTTTAATAAAATAACCAGCTATTTTAAATAAAACTCAAATTGCATTTATACTACTTGTAGCTTATTTATATAAGTAGTATAATTTAAAAAATCGAAGAAATATAGATTTTGTGATCTGGAATCAGATCAGGTTGTCGGTTTTAGTTGATTTCTATTCCAACAAATGTATTTTTTAAATGTTTTAAAATATTTTTGTTATACGTTTAACGACAATTACCTATTGTCATGAATTTAATATTCATTTCGTAAGGTTTACTGTTTAAACATTAGAACAAATTAATTTATATTTAAATATTTTTCATTCGGTTTTTTAAAATTCCTTAATCTTTAATGAGTCTATGTATAAAATATTTATAAAAAGAGTGAAAATACATACAGAAGTTTATTTGATATAATGTATTAAATATTACTAAAAATCAACGCTGTTTATTTTATCAAAAAAATTGTTTCGTCATTCTGATCGGTATATGTTGTTATGGATTTGAATAAATATCACAATCATACTGTTTTATTCAATAATATGAGCCTTTAATTATCGTAACATTTTAGCATAAACAAAAATTCTTAACAAATAATATAATTATTACAAAAATCTAACATTTTTGACTTGTTATAAATTATCACGCTATCAACGTTATGCTTCGTCGGCAAATTTTTTTTGTAATCTTAAAAACTTTTAATTGACAAATTAGATAAAATTATAAATTTATTTCAGTGGAATGCTTTCTGCATAACAGCCGACAAAAATATGCATAATTTTACTCCACTTCATTGGCCGTTCTACGACTATTTTAGTTTTTTTAGTAGCCTTTCTACCGTTTATTGTATATTTATAATAAGTTTAGATATATTATCTAATTTTATCTTTATTGTTGGTTTTAATTTTATAGATATTTATGGATATTTATTTATTTTATTTATTTTATCATATAGTATTATTTTGTTTATTCATATTTTGTAATGTATTTTATTTTTACTATTATTGCAAGCCTCTGAAACCTGAATGCTTCATAAACAATTAGTAAACAATTAAGATTAGAAAAGCACTTATAGTTACATTAACGGAGTAAAGCAGGGTTCGATTGTTTTAGTTGTAGGTAATTCAGGTAGTGAAAAAATAACCTTTTTGAGTGAATATAGCCTCTCTGAATCGACAGCACTTTTAATCAAATGGAGGATTTATGATTTCTGGAGTTTATGCTCTGCAGTGCCTAAATGTTTAAAAAAGTGAGTTATTGCCAATTTCAAATTGTAAACTTGGAGTATAGCATGATAGTGAGGTAAGAACCAATTAATCCGACTAAAACGCGAATATGTTACGTGACCATCAGATATTCTAGGGTCATATTTGAACCCAAAACACCTATAATACATAATTATGTTAATTAAAAAAATATTAGGAGTATTAGTTTTATGGTCCATTCACCATTCACCAATAAACAATTTTTTTATTATTTTACAATGTGTCGATTCTGTTTATTATTATTGATTTCAAATTTGTCCCCAGCGATGTATAAGTTGTATTAAAACATGATTCAATTAATATATTCTGGCATTAACAAATATTAAAACAATGCTGCAAAAGAAACCACAATATAAAAATTATAATTTTTTCTCTAATGAGCTTTCAAACTACCTAGACTAATAGCTATATGTAAGATAAAAAGGAAACATGAATAAATGTTTTCTAATATTTGGAAATTTTATCAATGTCTTCTCTTTATATATTACAAGACTATGGTCTAAGTATAGACCAAAAACTGGTTAGGGTAAAAAAGAAACTTTCTACATTTATGGTTTCTTTTTCACAAATTGAAAGATTTACAAATAAATACTTTTTTCATCTCATCATTTAAATGATGTTATTGTTTGATGTCATTAAAACCTACCATATTTGAATAGAAAATTACAGTTAATTACGTGCAAGGTCTCACTTTCGAAGTCATTTAAGGATGATCTTAAACTTAGGACAGTTTAGTTTTGTCGACAAATATAATCACACAAACTACAAAAATAGTACGTCTGGTTCATTTTAAAGAATATGTAGTACGTCTGGTTCATCATAAAGAACATGTAGTATGTCTGGTTCATTAAAAAGAATGTGTAATACGTCTGGTTGACCATAAAGAATGTGTAGTACGTCTGGTTCATTTAAAAAAATGTAGTACGTCTGGTTCATTTAAAAAAATGTAGTACGTCTGGTTCATTT
>JAUZND010063761.1:0-17869 GCA_034780555.1 Coelogynopora nodosa | reverse complement strand
TGATGACACATCTGGCATCGGCGAAAAGTCAACGCCCGAAATTTGATGACACATCTGGCGTTGACTTTTCGCCGATGCCAGATGTGTCACAGCCTTTAATGAAATGAAGATAGAAAACCTTTCTTTGGAACATAAACAATAAGATCATGTTGGAAAGCAAACTTGTCAGAGATATTTTGGACAGGAATTCATTTACTTTTTCTAACGGTACTAACATGTGGGATATTTCGACCAAGTAGACTTTGCGAATGTCAAATGCATATAAAAAAATGTCTGCAGTATTGTCTACAACGGTCATATCCTTCTACTCACTAACATATACATCAAAATTAACAAATAAGATAATGCGAACGTTAACACAGATCCCTATTTTTATTGCATAACGTATTGATTTACTCGAAATATTTATAAATTCAAAATGAACAGCAACTAAGAAATACACACTGGTGTTTATACACATGAACAACTTCATCCACAATGTATTTTAATTTTATACATCGAGCATCATGCATAGCACACTAATAAGATATACTATTTTTATTAAGTTTTTATTTGATATTTGCAGTGGATTTATTTCTTAATATTCTCTTCTAAATTAGTTATATTTTTTAATATTTAAATTAATTTTTGTATCTATGACAATTAAATACATTGTGGCAAAGATAGTTATTTTTACTTTTAAATGAGTACAATTTGTGGTAGGCCTACTCTTAAATAGTTATCATTTCTCTTAAATGAATGTAAATCGTAATACTGATAAATGAATAATTTTTACTCTTGATTGATAATTACGAATTACAGTTATTTTAACAGAAATAATATTCTTTCAGATTAACATTGTATATATTAAGTTCATAAAATATTGTTCTATGATTTATACCTTAATAGTCACTAAATATAGAAAAAAAGTATTGAGGTATAACAGCAAACTTATTATAAATTACTTGTAAAAATTCTTCAAATGAGAATGTTCTCCTTTTATAGGTAGACAAAATCATGATAATTTAAATATAGAATAAAAATCTTACAAGGAGTTAAACTTTTTGTTGGGATAAATTAACAACACGTGGGCATATCGTATGACTAAAAACCATATAAATGAATATAGTAAACGATAATGAATAGTTTTAAGTCCTAAGAATTTATATTTAAGAAAAGATTTAGGTGACATCTTTTAATATATGGTACAAAATTTTAACTCTTATAGAATATAGGGCTAATTATGAACACCAAACAAATTGTAACCATAACATATATAATAATAATGTGTAATCAAGATCATAATACAATAATGCGTATATTTAAAACAATAAAACGTATATTGTAATATAAATTTCAAATAAATTATTTCACATATTAATTTCTTCAAAATTTATGATAACGTTTGTTAGGTAGACGTATGTAACCATAATCTATTTCACCAAAATTGTTCGCCGTTCTTCTTGTCTGAAATATACAGATATAAAATAGTAGAATTTTCTATTACAAACCTCTATTACAAAATTCAAGTGTCCAGGTTAATTGGTCAATTTTTAATATCTATATTATAGGCTGATTCGTTAAAAATGCTTTTTTTACTCTAGAAATAGTTATATTAAAAAATGATATAGTATAAGATCAAAAATGCGTAAGCAAAGTTCATGGTTATAGTGGCAATAAGTCTATAAGGTGATCATTTCTTCAAAGTTATGGACAAAAATGAGTCAGTTAATTCAGAGGTCCATATAGACTTTCTGCAGGAAAGGGATCAATCCTTAAATCAGCTTGCCAACCCAATTAAGTTTGAGAATATGGCATTAATTCATAATAATGCTACCCTCTCATACTTCCAAACCCACCACTAATTTTCTGTCATCAAAGAACGTCAGAATTCTGAAGCAGCCAACATATTCGCCAGACTTCAATCTATGTAACGTTTTCCCGTGCTTGGAGGGCTTGCGAAAGAGAAAAAACTTTGCCAGCAAACACAACACTCAAATATTCCTAGCAAAACAACTACCATTCTTCACTCATTGCAAAATAGAGAAAGCATTCCAAAAGATGACTTGCAACTTCAAAGAAATCATCGCATGTGAAAGAAATTATATCTGAACATAGTAAATTATACTTGACTCTATCTTTTTTGAATATAACTATTTATTGAAAAAAACGACATGTTTAACGAACCTTCAAAAGAATTTTTAATGAAAGTATATCAAGTGTTAAAATAGACATGGAACCTAATTATAATAGTATATCATAAACTCCTTCATCGATATGTGTAAGTATTTAATTTTTGTTGTATATTAGTTTATATTATATATCAACGGTATAATTTGAGAATATCTATTAGTTTTTGTTAAAATTATTAGATTAAGATATATGTTGTGAATTAATTGCAAATGATCACAGACTAATCAACCATTTTCAAAAAATAACATAAGTCGCTAACTTCATTTTAAACGGGTTCATTTTAAACTCATAACCAGAAAAAAATACGATTATTGATAAACATTAGATAAATAATTGTACAATGTGAGGCTAAATAATATTTATCTCAAATTTAGTTAAGTGCATTATTTTACAATTATCACCTGCGTATTCTTTGTATGTGAAATGATCCAATACATTTATGGATGAAATCATTTTAAAACTCTATCGTTTTATAAACATGACCGGAAATTAAATGGTTAATATACGAAATTAATATACCAAATTGATGTGATTCCCGTAGCATAAGGTTGAACAAAAATATATATATATATATATATATATATAAATTTTATTCATATAAATATATTTTTTATTATCTATTGTTTTTGTTTAATATTTATTGATTACTATTATCAAACATAAACTTTTATAATCAGTAGCATTCATTAAACGTGACAATTATGCTTTGGAAATTATGATAAACGATATTTATGTTTATACCTTTACAAAAACCAGTATTAATACTATATTCGCTAATTGCGCAGTATTTACACAAATCATAATTATTTACAGAGATAACGATTGGTATTAGAATGTTTGTTATACTCCAAGAACGCATATCATCTAATTGGTATGGGGAAATCAAGAAAAATTACTATGGGGAAAATTCTACTATATAAATATTTACACAATTACATCAAATCATAAATTAAAAATAATTTAACAAACAATGGGCATTTTTAAAAGACTTTAATTTTTTTAAATATTTTTCAATATCGCGCTTTATATTGTTGACTATTGCTTTTATTATAAAATATTAAAGTTTAACTCGTCTCTTTAAAATAATAATGTTGGACCTAATAAAATACAAAATTACTAAAGTTTAACGAATATTCTCCAAAATTCCTGAAATAAAAACCCATAAAATCATAACAGACTACACAAAGTATTTTGAAATGTCATCTGTGCATTCGTCATTGACATTTAATAGTTTTTATTGAAATAGTGCAATATCCGAGTTGGTGTCCGATTTCATCACGGAAAACTTACCAACTCGTTTGTATTGTTTCCTGCAATATTACGTAGTACGAAGTCGAAACATACTTTTCACTAACATTTTATAATTCTTTAAAAACATCTTGAATAAGTGATAATAAACGTTATTATTTCAAACTTATTTTTTGCTATGTGCCAGTTAGGGGATGTTTAGGATTTAATGAGATTAATCTTTAGAATATTAGGAATTTAAGGGTATAAAATATTATGATTTTAGAAGTTTAATGTGTTAAATTTTTGGATTTTTGGATTATTTTGGAGTTTAATTTTAGGTTCTATTTTTTTAATCAGTGAGTCATAATTAATGTTTTTAGTTGCGTTTGCTATTCAGTTGTAATACTAATTATATAGAAATCGTGCATGAGTGAATAACTGCACGAGTTGACTTGAATAGATATGAATTATTATTTCAGAATCCTGACTAAAACTATTGTACACTTCTTAATATAATAAATATAGTAGACAAACAAACCAATATCCTTATTAAAAGGACTCGAAAACATCGAAAGCGTTTTAGTACTTTACATGTAGTTCTCAACTTATTTAATACAAATGCAACTATATACATTATATTACATATTTAGTTGCCCTAAATATTATTGTATTTACACAACATTAACCTAATCAATATGTTTTGGTATAATTTAAAAGATATTGTCTTGGAATAGGCAAATTACACAATAATTCAATCAAAAGCCTAACTTATGTTTTAAAAATGTCTCGAAATTGTAATATTAAAAAAAAAAATTATTACGATTGTACTGAATATCTATATTTCAATTTATGAATAAAAAAAAAATTCAACTTTGAATAAAAATGTAGCGTAATACAGAATTTTATTGCTTTGACAAAAACTAATGGTGCTTCGATATGTAATTACTCATCAATTGCAATTAATTAATATCACTTCGCCTTAACTCATCTCGCCTTACCTTTGTTATCAATTAATTAGATTATGTAATCACATTAGGAATGATATTAGTTTACTTCGCCTTTATTAATGTATGTATAATATATATTTGTATGTAATATTTCATTAAGAAATGAGTGAATATAGTTTACTAGCTTATAGCCTAACTTCGATATATGGGTACTTAATATCTTTGTAATATAAATATCTTATATTTTGTATTTTATCAAAACGAAAATGGAATTTATAAAATCAATAGACGGTGGAGATAATTTATGTATAAGCTTTCAATATAGAATTAATTACACTGAAAACAATATACGATATTGGAAATGTAATAAATGCAAATGTTCTGCGATAACCAAGAGGGAGGAATTAATATCATCAAAAGGTGAACATACACATTCTCCACAAGACAACATATATATTTGATATAAAAAGTCTGTCGAACCTTTGAAGACGTCTTCTAGGGATAACCAATACCAGCCTTTGAAAAGAGTTGTACTCTGAATACAGGTGTACTATGGATCACGCGAAGCTAGATTATCAATACTTCCAAATCAAAGTGCTTATATAATTATCAGAGGACTTTTGCCACAAAATGAAGACGGTCGTGATTTCTTATTAGCAAATGATTGTGTTGACGACAAGCTACTAATTTGTGCAAAATCTTAGATATCTTTGTGAAGCTGATACAATATGTTTGGATGGAACTTTTAAAATGTCTCCAGCGAAATAAAATTGTTCAATTAATTCTTCGACGAGTATATCAAGTTCACTCTTATTAATTTTGTGAATACAACAGACTAAATGCCATTAATGCTATAGTTCAGTGTGAAGTTTTCAAATATCATCAATCATAGAAAATAAATTCAAAAAAAAATTTCACTCATTGTTAACCCAAAAAGAAGAAAATGGGGCCAATTCCACGGTAATATGATTGAGAACTATGTAAAATCGGCTTAGGCAATCATCTTGAAATATTAAATACCTGTATAATTATTACTGAACTTTTCTATATTCTAAATAAATTTCGTAAAATATACTACAGAACTTAATGACTTGATAAATTACTCAAAATGAGCTAAAATTAGCGGTTTTTAGGATTTTTTTTTGTTTGAATCAAAAAATATTTAAGCTTTTAGGGTGAAACATTCACTCATTTATTTACCAGATCTTTGTATACTTTCTGTTAAATAATTCGTTTGGCGCTTACTATAATGACGTCATTAGCAATCAAATGAGCTCATCTTCGTCAATAAATATACAGGTGGGTTAATATCCCCAACTTCGGCTACTGCTATGAATGTTAAAATGCATTGTGTTCTGAGGAAAGCAGATTAAAAAAATTTGCTATCTTTCAAGCTGACAATATTTTGCAAATGTCTAATGTCAAATTACAATATTTTGTTACATTTGCTGAATGTGAGAGAATTTATTTTATTATAGAATTATTACATTACACAGTAAGTAATAAATAACCACGTAAACACATATTAAAAAAATTATAATTGATTGGAAATGTTACATTATTGTATTTTTGGAAATTTGAAATTTCTCTATTTAAAATGCAATGTAACAGAATCGTTAAAATGGGATGAATAAAAAACATGATTTTAAAATAGCACGTTAAACTTTTTATGTTACATACTTAGACACATTGTTAGAAAAACTGTTTTGTATGCGTTAACTATAATATAAACTTGATTGTTTTTAAAAGATTAAAAAAATATATTACTGCTACTTAAATAATCAATCAGTGAGTATTCTATACAAATTTAAATTCTTTTATATCAACCATTTGTTAAAATGTATAAAAATATAACAAAAATTGCGTTTAGTATACAGAACCATTTACTTGTTTTACCCTGCTTTTTGTTTACTTAAATAAGCCTAACTATTTTATTATAGTTTTACATAATTATACAATTAGTGAAGGATGGGAAAACATTAGCAAATAAATTACCATAGTATAAATAAACATTAATTATTATTACAACATTACACAAACTACCGATAGTAAACTTTTGCTGTTTCTCTCGTAACATACACTTATTAATTATATATGTTTCTAGAATCTTAGTCAGAATGCATTTTATTCATGTTATTTATTATGAAATATGACCAATAACATAAATTGATGTCTATACATTTTCTATATTTGATAATAGAAACGCTAAAAATACATTAATATACTATTAACATTATGTAAATTAATACATAAAAGTTTTATTCCTTTATTTACCAATTATATTTGTATTAATTGTTTATGAGACTATTATTTATTATTTTAATAAATCTTTTTTAAGTTTTGGTAAAGTTTTTTGAAACTTTTAATCCATATAACTTATTCAAATAAAAAAATGATAGCAGCTATTTCAAACTTTTGTAGAACATTTTATCTAAAAATGTATTTTTTAACCGAATATTTATTTTGTTTGTTAATAAATGAAATCGTTGTATAAAAATAAAATATGACAATAACGGTAAGAACTAAATAGTAAAATTTTTAATACATATAATTATGTATATAATCGTACTTATTACCTCTTGCTAATTTGCAAAGTCGACCGGCCATTGATGCGGTTACGGACGTCCCAAAACAGTCCAGACATTTGTGATATGTTTGATAGCTTTCTGTACATTCAACCATCCTGTCATACAGGATATTTTCGCCCTTATCTGGCCAGTCCTTTGAACAACTCGATAACGTTATCAGATACATGAATAATACAGCTATTTTAATAGACATTTCGTTGCCTTATTTGGGAAAACAAGTAAACTTCAAAAATATTGTCACTGGAGTTAGTGTGCTAAGTTGAATGTAGTGGGAGTAAAATTTGTTCCACTATTCTAAGTTTTTTGCACAACATGTGTTCATTTATTTATCAAGGACTAATCATGTTGGTTATTGTATAGTTTAAAATGTATGGTGATCGAAAACTCTGTTTGCCTTTAGTTTTGAAAAGTTGTTTATTCATGGCAGATATTGTGCAATGTAATTAACATATTGCTTAAAACACGTTGCTAATGTGACGGATTATAATTCAACGTGTGTTATTTATTTAGTATAGTAAAATATATGACTCAGAAAATGTTCCTTACTTTTATAAAAATAATTACAATTATTAAAGCCATTTTAGTTTTAATTTGTATGTTTGTAATAAATTTGGCACTCAGTTATGCAATTTTCAATCGATCACCCTCCTTTCTGAATGTTTGATATGTTATGTGGAGTTCCTCGAACAGTATGTCTTATGTGGAGGTGTGTTTTCTCAAAATTTAAATATTGTAGCTTATTCGATGTATGTACATTGTCAGGTAAAAGTCAAAAATTGTTCTTATTTTCTCGGAATCGTTTTTTGTGACATAAAGTTTTTTTAGCATACTCAATTTAGTTAATATTATGGGGAGATGAGTAGGCGCACCATTTGATGTTTTATGGCATCTAATATATTAAAGTGACATACGTATTATATAAACGTATTTTAACTTCACATAACACCGATCATTCTGACTTGAAAATTCATTTTGTAAATTAAAATTGTTTAAAATACTTTATTCTTTATCTTATGTTGAGATTATAATATAGCCGTAAATAAAATGTTTATTACATCCGCATTTAATTTTTGCAAGATTTAAATCGTCAAATTTTTAAATCTGATTTTGATCTATTTAAATTTTTACTGAATATGTGGCGAATAAGGTAAATTAAATTTTGTTTCACTTTTCTACTGTGCTAATTTAATTTGTTTAAATATATCTAATATGTACCATATATAACTCATATATATTATAATTATTTTAATAAATTTTATAATATGATAATATCTATGGGAAAATGCAACCTTATTTTCCAAATTATCGCTGGATTACATTCATTAGTGAATTAATTCCCATCTAGCCCCACTAAACCCATTTGGATGCTCCTGCCATGGTTTCCTAAGCCAACTACCAAATGTTTTGAACAACAAGATTTTACCATGGTTGAACTCAAGGGGTGAGTCCCAGTTCGCCAACAGTTCCAATTCACCCACATTCCCAGTTCAACCACACTTTTACCAATTCAAATACACTTTTACCAGTTCAACTACACTTTTCCCAGTTCAACTGCACTTTTCCCAATTCACCCAAATTCCCAGTTCAACCACACTTTTCTCAGTTCAACCACACTTTTCTCAGTTCAACCACACTTTTCTCAGTTCAACCACACTTTTCTCAGTTCACCTACACTTCTCGATGTAATTAGTTCTATGTTATACATAACAATGCTAATAATGTTAATGATGTTACTTATTTGCCATCTACTGTATACTTTTGTATACTGTTTGCAACTTCTTTCTAAATGATAGCATAATATTACTTTTTTCTCTTTTTATTCATCACTTGTTTATACTCTCTTATTGTTGACAAAAAGTTTTGAAAATTATAATGCAATATTATTTAGGAATTTTCCTTTACAATTTATATTCTAAAATCACCAATTATATTCAGCCGACAGACATACACACACACACAGACTTAGTTTAATAGTATAAGTAGTGAAGAAGAAAAGAAGAGATACAGATATAATAATTAATGCTTATAACTCAAAAATTGTGTATTCATTTTCATGTGCATGAAGCAAAGAATTTGATCAGTTTTGCTCATGATTATTGAATTAGTCATTGTTTAGAGGTCAATAGAAAAATCACAAACTTTATGAGTATTGTATCTAATCAAAGTATTAAATATCAATATGTCAAAGTTGTGTAACTCCGGTGCCATTCAATTGAGATTTTTCTTCTTTTTCTTTCGGTAAATTTGCTGCATCTTTCAAGAAGATGGGCGATCCTTTATAATATCAAGCACAAAGCAACAGAATAGGGAAGAAAAAAAGGCTGCGCAAACCATAATATATAATAAAAAACGATATTTTGAGATAATTACCCCAAGTCGAAAGCCATAAAATTCAATACCAGTGCCTGCACTGTCCGCAGCACTGTAAACAAATCTTCTTCAGATACGAAAGCTGCTACGCGATTAATAATGTTAAGTTAAATCTTGTCGTACATGAAGTCAAAGCCAGTGAATCAGCACCACCAATGTTAAAACCGATTATTAAAGTCCATCTTCCATTAATTTTGCGAAGTAAGAAATATTGTCAAGTCTGTTAATGGACGTTCTGCGATACTGACAATCATCAGATTTACATATACTGATCCGAAGAGTTCAGCTTTATAAATATCATTGCGAAGTAAGAAATACCGACACATTAAAATATATACCATACTAAACTTACAACTATTACAAATCGGGAATATTTGTGTATTACCAGTATACAACATTTCTCTATTTTGCTTTTTGATTTGTAGGATAAATAAAATAATTCAGAATAAAAATATTATGTTAGCTTCCTTTGATCGAGCGTCTAATACTATAAAGCCAATTTGAGGATTCATATACCACAACATAAGATAATTTCATGAGCAATATCAGTATTCTTAGAGCTAGATGCAGCATCTGGAAACTATCCCACAAAAGTTTTTTTTACATATTCCAACTGGACCACCTAACTGCATGCCCAGTACATAGTGTGTTCTGTAGTTAGGAACGATTATGTATGAGCTAACAGTAAATGACAAGTATTAATACTTTCGCCAGCAATTCCAGTGGATATATACACGAAACAGTTATAATAACCCAAAGAAAGGTGAAACATAATCTAGTTACAGAAGCAGGCTATACTGAACAATCAAAGCAAGTAGAATTTTCAACTGTCCATATTTGTCTGACAATTCGCATTATAACCAATGCCGCCAATAAAGACCCCCAACAAAATTCAGCGATAGACTTAATTTAGGCAAATTTTCAGTGTTATCTGTCAAACGCACAGATTTCAATATCTAGCTTCGGACGGTGGAAATATAGTATTACTTGATATATAGAGGAATTAATATAGACGATTGGTGGAAACTGATTAATCGATTGTGACTAAGAAAGTCGTAGCGCTCAACCCTTTACGATTATGATGATTATAATGATTATCTTTCATACATTTTAAAGTAGCTTCTTTTAAATCTAAAGTATAGATTGCCTGAATTTTTTTCTTCATATTTAACATTTTTAAACGTTGAATATAAATAAATGTATAAAGATAAAAATAAAGATTATCCTATGTTACAATATGACATCATACATATTATATTAAAATCTACAAAATTGACCTATGGCACTTCATCTTAGTCTATACAGAACAAAAGGGATATTTTCGATTTACTTAATAATTGTAGTGCTGAGCGTAAGCGAAGCTTACCTTTAAATGTCTGACGCATAACTATTTTTAAACGTAAATCGGTAAACATCGCTTTGTTCAGTATAGTAAATTAAAATAGAAATGATTTTTAATTTTCCTCATTTTACTTAATAAAGACAGGAAATAAAGACTATAGTAGATTGATCTACTAGTTTTAAGGGAAATCATTTTCTTTAATTTGAATTATTTCCAGAACTTTACTTCATTATTAGTAAGTCAAACAATATAGTATATCAGTATAGATAGACAATTAAATTTATTATATGACTGCAAAATTTAACTTTTTTCGTTTGAAAAGTTGACTAGTCACATTTAATTTATAATAAAATTTAAAGGAATGTCAACAAATACATGTTGTTTGGCCATATTCAATTTAATGAAATTAAATAATACAAAAGAGAACACCCCATATAGTGTTGTACTAAACAAACAATTTGTGCAAAATATTTCGTGCTCTTAATCAATTACAGAGATGGTATTTTTTTGCATGCTTTATTTATTTTAAACATGTCCGTCGCCCTGTTTATTAAGACCAGATAACTCTATTTTGGCTACTTTGCGGAATAGAAAATCAACTAAAATCGACCAAATGTTTTTATAGATAACGTTTGAAATATATAGCATTTAAATTTGAAAACAAATGGGTAATAATTCTAGCCTTATATGATAATACAAATGTATATCAGCTAAATATTAAACTATAATTAACTACACTTTCAAATAATCTCAGTTCGCTTTCGTTAATTTTTTTAATAAACCAAACGTAGTCTATATTTATATTATGACGATAACCTACAGCTATATTTATGTTATTTTGTTTCTTGATTATTTTCAGACATTAGATGAAAAAACTTTAGCATTGATAGAAGAATTGTATCCCCAAAAAATTTTAATTTTTTTTTAAATGCGAGAAAAAATAACAAATTTTGAAAACAAAATCTTTATTTCGCCAAATTTTACCCATTAACAAAGTATCAAGCTAATTAATTATTTAAATACTCAAAAATTATAAATTTAAAACGATTGATAATATGAAATTATGAAAATATTTACAATAATTACAAATTTACTTTACACTTTAAACAGATCAATGGCACTGGCCCTTTTTAACAGTGTACAAAATACATTAAAATATGAGTATAGAGTCCGTTCTCAACATATTTTGCATTCTCATTTGAACATGCATGTATGATGCTAATATTATCCTAAAATGAACAAAGAAATAATTAGTTATATGAACGCTAACATCTTAACCCTTTACTTCAAGAACGGTAAAATTAATTCTTGGGTTTCATATAAATTATTTAATAATACATTTCAAGCATAAAAAGAGCAAGTATTTAAAATCCTGCGACAATATATAATAATATTTTTTAGTTGAGCGAAAGTTTAAATTGTTTTGTATAACGTGTTGAATTCAACGTAATTATTCAATACTCATAAAGGAATTTGAATTCGTATTTTAATTGCTATTAATATAACACGAAATCGCATATTTAGCTAGTTTTAGAATATTTGTAACTCTGTTTTCATTCATATTTAAACTCCAGATTATGTATTTAAATTGTTTTGCAAATTTTTATACTATAATATCATTTTAATTTATCCATTCAATATTTTGAGCAGTATAGTTTTTCAACAACAAAAAATTAAAAGAGAATTAATAAAATCTACATTATACTACTAAAAAGAATTAAAAGTATTAACAATAAAGTGCAAATTATAATTTAATTAATAATATTTTACACGTATGAAATTATTTAGTTTTTATTATAAAATTAATAAACTTAAGCAAAAATATATTTTTGGCTTCTATTATTCAAATCGCAATACTATACCAATTATTGTTTTATATCAAATGATGAAACTTTAAATTCTTGAACATTCAGACACGTAAGAAAAGCATTCAAGACTTTCTTAGCTTGTTATTGTTGACAGTTTCTAACTTGTATACCTGAATGTGTAAAATAAGCATAATTTTCAAATAAATTATATTTTTCCTATATAGTATACTAAATTGATCCATCTGTTACTTCTTCATCTTCAGAAGATTGTATTCGGCTGTGTATTTGATAAAAAAATAGAACAAATATAAAACAATTTATGTGTCACCTTCAATCAAGAACTCCATATACTTTCTCGATACATCCATTTCATTTCAATTAGTATCTGCATTTCAAAGAAATGGTCAGTTTGGTAGATACATTAACAGCTCTAGAAGTTAAATTAATTTGGCCGTTTTTTTGTACAGTGGTTATTAAGCGTGGTAATCTACGTATTCGACATATTCATATTGAAGGATATGAAAACGAACGGACACATAAATAATATGCGAAATATTAATTTTAAAAGAGTCGTATAGAATACAAGACTTTTTTTCTGGAATTTTAATGTCGCTGCAACTTTTGTATAGGCTATATATGAACAAACAAGTTCAACTACTTAATATAGGATAGAGAGAATAGACTGGATATCATTGAAACCAATAGTAATTATTTTTTTATATAGTAATCGTGTTAGTTTGCATAATAAGTATACCTTGATTATCCTAGCATGAATGAATTATGTTGCACTTTTCCAAGCCGTTTCGTAATTATAAAAATGTTAATATTTATTTAATATTTTTAAATTTCAATATTAAAATATTCTCAAAAACATATATAATTACTTGTAGAAATTGTTTATGTTGTTATGTTGTCATCAAGTGTTAAAATATATAATTTAAAAATTGGCCTTTGGTAATTACAAATATCATTCAATTTTCTTTAAGTAATAAGGCTTAAACATTTAATAAGATCCATTTGCTACATATATATATATTTGCGTATTAATTTGGCGTGAAGTATATTATGTAGGAACTTCAAATATATATTTTTAGTCCTTTGTGGAAAACGTATATATTTAACTCGTTTTGAAGGCATTAAATACCTTTGCAATATATATACCTTTTAAACAACAAGTGTCAAAAGAAACTGTGTGCATGATCATACCCTTGTAGTCCCTACTGTCAAAAACGTTAACAAATATTGTTGTCATTGGCCGCCGATTGATTGAAAAAGTGTAGCCAAAATACATCAACAATTTATTATTAAAACAGTTTTTAAATAACACAAAAAGCAATGAAACCAAGAATAATTGTATACAATATTAACAGTTATTTATTAAGAATTGTGTTTGAAAAACAAAGGTTTCTAACATTTTCTATATCCCTTCTTCAGTAAGCACAGGTCCTAATTTGGTACGTTCTGAAAAATATGTTTAAAGTGTAATTAATATTTATATAAAAATGAATAGTTTAAAATTTTATGCATTTCATATAAATCGCTTATCAACATATACAATTTTCACAAATTATTATTAAATCACAATAAACTAGTGAGTTAAATTATATTTATTATATACAAAAGACAACTTAGAAATAATTGTAATCTTAAATAATTAATTTAAATTGTGATTGAATTTTGTATTTATGTAACGTAAATACTGTGAAACATTCATAATTTTAGTTTGCATGAAATAAATTAATGAGTTTAATAAATAATTATATATTAATAAATGAAGACATATTTGTGTGAGTTAATTTCATTCGTATATTTATTACATAATGCATTCCATTATAATTTGTCACTTAGCCTTTTGTCTTTGATTATTTACTAAAATATTAGAAGTTTAGGCATTGTTGTTTTAAATGACACATATAAAAGGTTCATGATTTTTATCCCTAATTAGGAATATTTAGAATAATGTAATTTATAATTAATTATGTAGTAAAAACAATAAATAATATTTATATCAAAAATAAACTAAACAATTTTGCTGATTGTAACTATTTAGCCATTTATTCCATTTATTGCAAAATTGTAAGACAATTTATTTTTTCCTAATTATATGCAATATATGAGAATAGAAAACAGTTTTACAAAAATTTTAATTTGTGTAATTTCAAACAACATGTTTAAAAAGTTTGTGCATAATATTATTTAGGAATATTTTTAATATTTACGACTATAAATATACTAATTTTTAAATAATTTAAATATAATATACATAATAAAACATTATGATATAATTTTTTAAATAAAATAAATTACAACCTAATATCTATAACAAATGCCAAAACAGAAACAATACGTCAATCACTTTACTTTAAAAATTAAAAATTATTCTTTTTCAAAACGAATATTTTGTATGTTAATCATCATATAAAAAAAATCACATAATAATACCTTCACTATACGAATGTTTTTTATAATTTAATAATAAGCACTTAGTCGTTGAACTATGAAAAAGTATTGTTGTACCAATTTATAATTTAGATCTAGGGAAATATTTAATATACATTTAATGAATGTAATAGATAAATACGATTTTTGTGTTCAGCTTATGTTTCGTCATTATTAAATTGCGTGTCACCTTAATTTTATACATATTTAGGACATATATATTCATTCTTCATATGGTGTTATGAACTTTTACACGACGAGGATTTATAATCTTGCAACGTATAGGTGCATTTCATTTGTAATAATTAAATTTTATTTCTACGCTATTTAAAATTCTGACAATTTTTTACAGAAGACACTGTTTTATATATTAATAGAAAAACATTATAAACCTCAAGAGGCGAATTTCATAATTTTTGTCCACTATATTATACAGTAGCATAATAATAGTTTGTACATATATTTAATAACTCATTTTCTATCACTACTATTACAAAAATTTAGAATAGCACTGATTAAAATTATGAAAAAAACGCTTGGTCTTAGCAGCATTAATTATTTAAAAAATATATTTTCATTAATACATTATTATTTAATTTATTGATTAATTCATTAAGCATTAGTGGTAGATTGAAGCTCCCGTATTAAATAAGGAGTTGAAAGAAATTTCCAGGATTATCTCCATTTACAAAGAATATTTTAGCCGCTAACGTATATACAATATAGAATAAGATCACAAATCGCATAAATTAATGTAAATGCGTAATGTAAAATGATTTTAAATTACATTATCGAATAAATAATGTAAACAACTTCTAAATAATAAACTAAATTTTAGGTTAAATAAACTAGTACAATATAAAAGTAACCTAAACACAAAAATAAATACTTACTGGGACACATCAACATTGCATTGTTTGCACCCAAAATGGGAGCAAGACATTTATTGCACTTTTCAGAATCAAGTTTTTGGCATTTTGGAATGTCAGGAAGAGCCCCTACAAAAGATCCCAAAAGGAAAACAAATAACGTTACCAGTATTTTGAAATTCATACCTTGTCAGTATTTTCGAATATTGAAAATAATAATTTATCAGTGTACCGTCGTATGAGCCAAGAAAGCAATCGAAATATGTGGCGGCTTATATGTGTTGGATTACAATGCAGTAAACAAATAGTCAATGTCAAGAATTTTTTAACTTGACTCTTATTTGTCAGCTATTAAACCAATTAAACCAATTAAACTAATTTACACTTTAGAACGCTTATCGAATATAATTTTACTCTTATTAGAATAAAAATAAACAATCATCTAAAATCATAATAGTTTTACTTTTCCAGTTATCTTAAGTAGCCTATATATGCCTCATCTGAAGTAATGAATGTTGAAAATACCACTTATCTACACCATCAATTCAATAAATAGTAAATGAACACATTCTATTTAATTCCTCAACACCACTACAAAACAAATGAATAATATAAATTTTAAAAAATAACCAGAAATTTTCAAAGAGACTGTCAAATAAGAAAAAAAATTCAATATAGTTTAAAGGAAAAAGCAACATTCATGACTAAACCCCATAAATGTCAAACAAAAGGAATGAGTTATCCTTTAACCATAAATGTTATTTATACATTTTTTTATAATCCAAACATATGCTTGTACTGATATGTAAAACAGGCCTGGATAAGATGGCATGTTAAACCTGTGGATATAAAAGACAATCTGTTAATCCAAAAAAGCAGAAGAATAATTGGGGACCGACCGGATCAAAAATTCAAATTCAAATTCAGTACAAGAAAGAACCTTTTTAATACCAGTTTAACTGCTTAACAGTTTAGCTGTTTAATCAAACTTTTTGATCGAATGGTGTTATTTCAACGTGGTTTACCATAGACGTAGAGTAGGGGATGGTTTTGAAAAATCAAAACCATGGGACACCCTAAAATCTGGTTGTATAAAGTAGTATAGAATACTTGAGCATTTGGCGGTAATCAATCTGCAATTAACTAAGAGTAAAAATATATAAATTGTAATTAATTGTTAAATATATAAAATCAATAATGACATTTTAATTATATGAAAATACTTGCATTCATTTAAATATCTGTCATTTAGTGCATTTGAATTTAACAATTAAACCAATTAAATAACGGTGGAAACAAATCGGCTATTACCTCGACTAGGCCAAAAAAAGGGGACCAATGCGCGCGCACAACCCCAAAACTCTTTAGATACCGCAATACAACGGGTTTTTCCTAGCCGTGCGAGGCATACCGGCTCACCTCGCTCGGCTCCTTCTGCAAGCCGGAGATATAGAATCCAACCCGGGCCCCACTCACCGCGGCCGTAGAGGAGGAATCCATGACAAGCCCTAAACTAGACAAACAGTACCGATTCCTTCCCCCCAACCTCTCAAAATCCTGCAGGTCAACTGCAACGGCGCTGCCTCTCGCAAAATAAAATTATCCCATTTCTTAGAAACTTAGAAACCGGACCTTGTCTTCCTCCAAGAAACGAAGATCCTTATCAACTCAAAGTCGAAAGCCTTAAACATCGCAGGTTACGAAGCCTTCCTGAAATCACGCGAAATAAACAGGGCTGGCGAACCCAACACAAAGCGTGCAGGGGGCCTCGTAATCCTCAATAAAAATAACGACACTATTACGATTGCCTTCCTAAACACGAGAGCCAGAGCTAATAACAATAAAACCACTGAAATCCAAGTCGAAGAAATAACCTACCCTGAACTCCCAAAAACAAAATTCTGCCACCTCTACATCCCCCCTTCCAGACGGGGTGAACAAGACGCGCGCGAGGAAAATTTCGACGCCAAAGACCTACGTACCCTTCGATGAAAACACCATTATCCTCGGCGACGTCAACGGAACATAAGGGTTGAGTGGATTCAGTCGTGCCGGAAGGTCAGGCAACTGATCGTTGAGTCCAAGCAGACCTGTTGGAGGGAGT